>JALIGU010000017.1:667500-672500 GCA_023053565.1 Aquilegia eximia
TATGGATCGAGCAAAAGTTCAGCTGGGAGGATTTTCCTCGGACAAGTAGGCATAAAAATGATAATTTGGCATGTGGTCCGAGGAAAAATGAGATTGGGGGGTTTTTGTTCGAGGAAAAATGACTTTGTGCGGGAAAAAATGAGCTCGGGCGCCATCGGGCGTGAAAAGTTCGGAGTTCCTCGGGCGGTAGGGGTGCTCCCCCGCACATCGGGCAATATGGATCGAGCAAAAGTTCAGCTGGGTGGATTTTCCTCGGACAAGTAGGCATAAAAATGATAATTTGGCATGTGGTCCGAGGAAAAATGAGATTGGGGGGTTTTTGTTCGAGGAAAAATGACTTTGTGCGGGGAAAAATGGGCTCGGGCGCCATCGGGCGTGAAAAGTCCGGAGTTCCTCAGGCGGTGGGGGTGCTCCCCCGCACATCGGGCAATATGGCTCAAGCAAAAGTTCAGCTAGGTGGATTTTCCTCGGACAAGTAGGCATAAAAATGATAATTTGGCATGTGGTTAGAGGAAAAATGAGATTGGGGGGTTTTTGTGCGAGGAAAAATGACTTTGTACGGGAAACAATGAGCTCGGGCGCAATCGGGCGTGAAAAGTCCGGAGTTCCTCGGGCGGTGGGGGTGCTCCCCCGCACATCGGGCATCATGGCTCGAGCAAAAGTTCAGCTGGGTGGATTTTCCTCGGACAAGTAGGCATAAAAATGATAATTTGGCATGTGGTCCGAGGAAAAATGAGATTGGGGGGTTTTTGTGCGAGGAAAAATGACTTTGTGCGGGAAAAAATGAGCTCGCGCGCCATCCCGCGTGAAAAGTCCGGAGTTCCTCGGGTGGTGGGGGTGCTCCCCCGCACATCGGGCAATATGGCTCGAGCAAATGTTCAGCTGGGTGGATTTTCCTCGGCCAAGTAGGCATAAAAATGATAATTTGGCATGTGGTCCGAGGAAAAATGAGATTGGGGGGTTTTTGTGCGAGGAAAAATGACTATGTTCGGGAAAAAATGAGCTCGGGCGCCATCGGGCGTGGAAAGTCCGGAGTTCCTCGGGCGGTGGGGGTGCTCCCCCGCACATCGGGCAATATGGCTCGAGCAAAAGTTCAGCTGGGTGGATTTTCCTCGGACAAGTAGGCATCAAAATGATAATTTGGCATGTGGTCCGAGGAAAAATGAGATTGGGGGGTTTTTTTGCGAGGAAAAATGACTTTGTGCGGGAAAAAATGAGCTCGGGCGCCATCGGGCGTGAGAAGTCCGGAGTTCTTCGGGCGGTGGGGGTGCTCCCCCGCACATCGGGCTATATGGCTCGAGCAAAAATTCAGCTGGGTGGATTTTCCTCGGACAAGTAGGCATAAAAATGATAATTTTGCATGTGGTCCGAGGAAAAATGAGATTGGGGGGTTTTTGTTCGAGGAAAAATGACTTTGTGCGGGAAAAAATGAGCTCGGGCGCCATCGGGCGTGAAAAGTCTGGAGTTCCTCGGGCGGTGGGGGTGCTCCCCCGCACATCGGGCAATATGGCTCGAGCCAAAGTTCAGCTGGATGGATTTTCCTCGGACAAGTAGGCATAAAAATGATAATTTGGCATGTGGTCCGAGGAAAAATGAGATTGGGGGGTTTTTGTGCGAGGAAAAATGACTTTGTGCGGGAAAAAATGAGCTCGGGCGCCATCGGGCGTGAAAAGTTCGGAGTTCCTCGGGCGGTAGGGGTGCTCCCCCGCACATCGGGCAATATGGATCGAGCAAAAGTTCAGCTGGGAGGATTTTCCTCGGACAAGTAGGCATAAAAATGATAATTTGGCATGTGGTCCGAGGAAAAATGAGATTGGGGGGTTTTTGTTCGAGGAAAAATGACTTTGTGCGGGAAAAAATGAGCTCGGGCGCCATCGGGCGTGAGAAGTCCGGAGTTCCTCGGGCGGTGGGGGTGCTCCCCCGCACATCGGGCAATATGGCTCGAGCAAAAGTTCAGCTGGGTGGATTTTCCTCGGACAAGTAGGCATAAAAATGATAATTTTGCATGTGGTCCGAGGAAAAATGAGATTGGGGGGTTTTTGTTCGAGGAAAAATGACTTTGTGCGGGAAAAAATGAGCTCGGGCGCCATCGGGCGTGAAAAGTCTGGAGTTCCTCGGGCGGTGGGGGTGCTCCCCCGCACATCGGGCAATATGGCTCAAGCCAAAGTTCAGCTGGATGGATTTTCCTCGGACAAGTAGGCATAAAAATGATAATTTGGCATGTGGTCCGAGGAAAAATGAGATTGGGGGGTTTTTGTGCGAGGAAAAATGACTTTGTGCGGGAAAAAATGAGCTCGGGCGCCATCGGGCGTGAAAAGTTCGGAGTTCCTCGGGCGGTAGGGGTGCTCCCCCGCACATCGGGCAATATGGATCGAGCAAAAGTTCAGCTGGGTGGATTTTCCTCGTACAAGTAGGCATAAAAATGATAATTTGGCATGTGGTCCGAGGAAAAATGAGATTGGGGGGTTTTTGTTCGAGGACAAATGACTTTGTGCGGGAAAAAATGAGCTCGTGCGCCATCGGTCGTGAAAAGTCTGGAGTTCCTCGGGCGGTGGGGGTGCTCCCCCGCACATCGGGCAATATGGCTCGAGCAAAAGTTCAGCTGGGTGGATATTCCTCGGACAAGTAGGCATAAACGATAATTTGGCATGTGGTCCGAGGAAAAATGAGATTGGGGGGTTTTTGTGCGAGGAAAAATGACTTTGTACGGGAAAAAATGAGCTCGGGCGCCATCGGGCGTGAAAAGTCCGGAGTTCCTCGGGCGGTGGGGGTGCTCCCCCGCACATCGGGCAATATGGCTCGAGCAAAAGTTCGGCTGGGTGGATTTTCCTCGGACAAGTAGGCATAAAAACGATAATTTGGCATGTGGTCCGAGGAAAAATGAGATTGGGGGTTTTTGTGCGAGGAAAAATGACTTTGTGCGGGAAAAAATGAGCTCGGGCGCCATCGGGCGTGGAAAGTCCGGAGTTCCTCGGGCGGTGGGGGTGCTCCCCCGCACATCGGGCAATATGGCTCGAGCAAAAGTTCAGCTGGGTGGATTTTCCTCGGACAAGTAGGCATCAAAATGATAATTTGGCATGTGGTCCGAGGAAAAATGAGATTGGGGGGTTTTTTTGCGAGGAAAAATGACTTTGTGCGGGAAAAAATGAGCTCGGGCGCCATCGGGCGTGAGAAGTCCGGAGTTCCTCGGGCGGTGGGGGTGCTCCCCCGCACATCGGGCTATATGGCTCGAGCAAAAGTTCAGCTGGGTGGATTTTCCTCGGACAAGTAGGCATAAAAATGATAATTTTGCATGTGGTCCGAGGAAAAATGAGATTGGGGGGTTTTTGTTCGAGGAAAAATGACTTTGTGCGGGAAAAAATGAGCTCGGGCGCCATCGGGCGTGAAAAGTCTGGAGTTCCTCGGGCGGTGGGGGTGCTCCCCCGCACATCGGGCAATATGGCTCGAGCAAAAGTACAGCTGGATGGATTTTCCTCGGACAAGTAGGCATAAAAATGATAATTTGGCATGTGGTCCGAGGAAAAATGAGATTGGGGGGTTTTTGTGCGAGGAAAAATGACTTTGTGCGGGAAAAAATGAGCTCGGGCGCCATCGGGCGTGAAAAGTTCGGAGTTCCTCGGGCGGTAGGGGTGCTCCCCCGCACATCGGGCAATATGGATCGAGCAAAAGTTCAGCTGGGTGGATTTTCCTCGTACAAGTAGGCATAAAAATGATAATTTGGCATGTGGTCCGAGGAAAAATGAGATTGGGGGGTTTTTGTTCGAGGAAAAATGACTTTGTGCGGGAAAAAATGAGCTCGGGCGCCATCGGTCGTGAAAAGTCTGGAGTTCCTCGGACGGTGGGATTGCTCCCCCGCACATCGGGCAATATGGCTCGAGCAAAAGTTCAGCTGGGTGGATTTTCCTCGGACAAGTAGGCATAAAAATGATAATTTGGCATGTGGTCCGAGGAAAAATGAGATTGGGGGGTTTTTGTTCGAGGAAAAATGACTTTGTGCGGGAAAAAATGAGCTCGGGCGCCATCGGGCGTGAAAAGTCCGGAGTTCCTCGGGCGGTGGGGGTGCTCCCCCGCACATCGGGCAATATGGCTCGAGCAAAAGTTCAGCTGGGTGGATATTCCTCGGACAAGTAGGCATAAAAATGATAATTTGGCATGTGGTCCGAGGAAAAATGAGATTGGGGAGTTTTTGTGCGAGGAAAAATGACTTTGTACGGGAAAAAATGAGCTCGGGCGCCATCGGGCGTGAAAAGTCCGGAGTTCCTCGGGCGGTGGGGGTGCTCCCCCGCACATCGGGCAATATGGCTCGAGCAAAAGTTCGGCTGGGTGGATTTTCCTCGGACAAGTAGGCATAAAAACGATAATTTGGCATGTGGTCCGAGGAAAAATGAGATTGGGGGTTTTTGTGCGAGGAAAAATGACTTTGTGCGGGAAAAAATGAGCTCGGGCGCAATCGGGCGTGGAAAGTCCGGAGTTCCTCGGGCGGTGGGGGTGCTCCCCCGCACCTCGGGCAATATGGCTCAATGAGCTCGGGCGCCATCGGGCGTGGAAAGTCCGGAGTTCCTCGGGCGGTGGGGGTGCTCCCCCGCACCTCGTGCAATATGGCACGAGCAAAAGTTCAGCTGGGTAGATTTTCCTCGGACAAGTAGGCATAAAAATGATAATTTGGCATGTGGTCCGAGGAAAAATGAGATTGGGGGGTTTTTATTCGAGGAAAAATAACTTTGTGCGGGAAAAAATGAGCTCGGGCGCCATCGGGCGTGAAAAGTCCGGAGTTCCGCGGGCGGTGGGGGTGCTCCCCCGCACATCGGGCAATATGGCTCGAGCAAAAGTTCAGCTGGGTGGATTTTCCTCGGACAAGTAGGCATAAAAATGATAATTTGGCATGTGGTCCGAGGAAAAATGAGATTGGGGAGTTTTTGTTCGAGGAAAAATGACTTTGTGCTGGAAAAAAATGAGCTTGGGCGCCATCGGTCGTGGAAAGTCCGGAGTTCCTCAGGCGG
>JALIGU010000017.1:677500-680000 GCA_023053565.1 Aquilegia eximia
AGAGTATATGTGCACAAGGCCAGGCAACTTATGAATCAGAGGGGAACAACCAACATCAGGCACACATTCACGGAAACAAACCATTGTGCAAACTACCTTGTTAGTTTGAGCAAGAAGAATGATCAGTTGATTGTATTTTTTGGTCCTTTTCGAGAGAACCTGGTGTATTTTATGAACCAGGATGCCTTAGGCACTATGTATGATTGAGTTTGATTATTTTTTCTTCATAGTTACGTGTAAGGGTCTTGCCAAACCCCATCTTGTTTTTTGCAAAAAAGGTACACCAAAACTGAACCTTTTATTAATATTAGGCCTAATAAACAAAATCCTTTCTAAGTTCATAACAGATGGGCACATAGTAAATAACCAAATAAAAAGAAAAAAACAACATGTACAGTCAACCAAGTTTGTTTTATTTAGATCAACAAGAATTTAATTAAAAACATGGACAAAACAGGGTATCACAAAGTAGTTCCCCCAACATATGGCATCCAGGGGTTTCAATATAAATTTCCCAACCATTGTTCAGTCCTATGCATTTACATTGTTTCTGGAAAAAGAAAAGGAAAACCCATTCCAAACCTGTAGGGAGTCAACTTGTCCTTTGAGCAGCTGCCAATATCTATGAAGTAAAACTAGCGCTTTGGACCTCCTCCTTTCTTGACATCCAAGGTCAATCTGACTTTGAAATTGGGCAATTTTGAAAGCTGTAATGTTTATAAATACACAAGAAAAAATTTCACAAAACCGTTAACATTAAAACCAAAGCAATATAATCCAAAAATTAAGATTAAATGTTGCCTGCCAAAAAAAATAAAATAAATAAATGTAAACAATATTGCAGAATCCAAAGAGCACAACTATGAAACAATATGTAAAGACTGGATGTATGACAATCTGGAGAAGCATATCAAGATTCAAGATAGAAAGATTAGACAGGAGCAGGAGCTGCATGTGCTTAGCAGTAAGAGACAGAGCTGAGTGTTGTTAGTAGACTAGTAGTATAGTATTAATAGCAAGGGTGGAAGATCAAAGAGAGACAACGATATAATGGTAAAAGGGAGGTGCCAGATTCAATACAGTAATTCTTCCCATGTTGGATTTTGTTACCTCATTTAAAACCCACAAAGTTTTCCTAAACCTATGGTAAAAGGCAGGTGCCAGATAAGGAAGCCCCACTTTTGATCTTCTTCAGGAAATTGCGTGCAACAATGCATAAGGATATAGCTGCAACTACAAATGAAATAGCAACCAGATTCACAAAGAACCCCAAGTAAAATTCAATAACAGTTTAAACAAACCCCACAACACCTAATTAGTCATATGATAGTAAAAAGTATCAAAATAAAAATCACAGCAACAAATTTCAATAAACATCTTCAATCACATATGAAAAAAAAACAACAACCTCAATCGTACCAAAATTTAAATCATTATAGAATCTTATTTCATTTTTTTCTGAAGAGAATCTTATTTCCTAAAAAGGGAAAAAGAATAAAGAACCCTAGATACAAACTGAAGATTAACTCAAGAAATTAATGATAAAAGATACACAGATAGAAAGAGAACAAAAAAAGAGAGAACCTTGTAGATCCAATTCAAGGTCAGCAATGCCATTGAAAAGGTATAGCTTTAGAAGGTCAGAGGGAAACCAGAAAACTTAAGAGAGGTTTCTAGATCTAGGTTTGCAGATAGTGGGGGAGGGAGTTGAGATGGGAAAAGAGAGTTTATAGAGGAGAAAAGAATTCCTTTTCGCTAACGCCTCACTTACCACCTTGTGATAAACACATTGGAAATTTTTTTTTTTTTTCGGGATTTTGTAACATCAATTGCTGTTAGAATCTTTTTCTAATGCCGTTGGTATATAATTCAGAAAAATAATTAATTTCTACTAACGGTAAAAGGAACTTTCTAACGGCTTAGTACCGTTACAAGCTTTCTAACAGCAGTATGACGTTAGTAAATGAAAAATACTTGCGTTACAAAAAACCAGTTTTGGTGTAGTGAAGGTTTCCGTAGGTGAACCTGTGGAAGGATCAGTGTCGAAACCTGCTCAAGCAGAACGACCCGCGAACACGTGAAAACAACCCCACAAAGGTCCGGAGAGGGGCGAGAGCCCCCGACCGACCCCTTCGTCGTTCCTCGGCCCCGACTGCATGTGGTCGTCCGCGGTCCGGCACAAACCAAAAACCCGGCGCAACTGGCGTCAAGGAAATCTTAGCGAAAACAAGGCCTAGCCCTGCTTGTGGGGCGAAGTCGCGAATCCGATATTTGAACGACTCTCGGCAACGGATATCTCGGCTCTTGCATCGATGAAGAACGTAGCGAAATGCGATACTTGGTGTGAATTGCAGAATCCTGTGAACCATCGAGTCTTTGAACGCAAGTTGCGCCCTAGGCCTTCTGGTCGAGGGCATGTCTGCCTGGGCGTCACCCCCCAATCCACACTTGTTGTGGGAGGGGAGCGGAGATTGGCCCCCCAAGCCCTCGCGGGCGCGGT
>JALIGU010000017.1:690000-935000 GCA_023053565.1 Aquilegia eximia
ACTTTTCTTGTCAAGCCGACGTCAACCCACGCTCGCCGTCCCCTTGCTGCCATCGCCCACTAGCCTTGGCCAACCGGCACCAAGGACTCGATTTAGTTGACTTTGGGCAAGGGGGCAGCCTTATCCGGGTGGAGGAACGAAATCCCATCTCAAAACACGCAAAAAAATTGATTTCCTGATCAGGCAGAATTTTTCTGACGAGCTGCGGTCTGGTCGCCCACTAGCCTTGGTTAACAGGCACCAGGGGCTCTATTTAGGCGACTTTAGGCAATGGGGCAGCCTTGGCTGGGCGGAGAAGCGAAATCCCAGCAGAAAATTTGAATTTTTGGTCGGGAAAAATTTTCTGACATGCCACCACCAGGTTGCTGGAAAAGTAAGGACTTGACTTATATATACATGTCATACTAATCATCCTAGTCATACTAATCAACCCTAGTCAGTCTTTACTTATTTTTGTAGTCATTTTTTTTTTTACCGGCATCTTTAACTATAACCTCAGCTCTTTTTATTGGTCCCGCCATTTCCTTTGTTTGGAACTCTGTATAATAAATGTAATAAGGACTGGGTGTCCCATACTCCCATGCATGTTATGAGTAAAGCATACTGATTTTTAACCACATTTCCAATAACCTTTGCGAGTCGAAAATAAAGATGAACATACCCTATGGGACAGGGCTGGGATTGCATAAAAATCAAACAGTTCACAATTAGAAAATACCATGAATACATACCAAGCAACCATTTTGATTAAACAACCTTTTATTAGAACCTACATGATTTATTATGATCTTTTGTCTAGAGTAAGTAATTGACTATAGTAATTGGATTAGAAATTCAATAAAAATTGACATCAAGACAGTATTCTGCCAGATGGAAGCTAGCTACAGCCAAACTGGTCAAGTGGAGACTTACACACACATATAGGTAGGCAAACTTTGCAGAAGATGCGGCAACAAAGTAAGTAACACAGCTAGACATAGGAATCTCCCTATGGTCTACGCAGAAACCAGTTTTTGTAACTGCTACTGCATGTCCTGGTAGAGCCTACTTTAGTTTTGTTTAAACTGTGCTCAATCGGACTCTGTTGTAAAATAAAATCTCCATACTTGTGTGAAAAAAAAATGAATTCAGAATCTGGATGACATTTAGGATTCACATTCATAGCCACCCAGGAAACATCAGCATATTCATTCATAATTCCATAGTAGTGAAGGTACCACCAGAAAAAGAACACACACACACCATATGTCCACTAATCTCTGAGCTACTTGCAAAAGTACTATCTTGTGCTGGCACCATGACGCGCACAAACCTTAATGAAAGAGGCAATAATGAATTAATGAAGAAACCGAATATTATTGGGAAATAGACTATCTCAACCTCACTACCATAGATTACTGTATTAATTACCATCACTATCTTAATCAAAAGGGTTGGATTGATAAAAACATCACTACCATATCTGTTGTAAAATAAAATCTTCCTACTTGTTAAAATAGACTATCTCACCATCATTATCATAGACGATCTCAATCGTAATGGTTGGATTGATAAACAGATATTAATTGCATGGCTGACCTGGTGAGTACGATAATATCCACCAGCAGTCCAAACAGGCACATTTGCATTTTTTTGTTCATAAGTTATACCAAATATCAACATCAAAACTACACTATCTTTGAAGTTATCATTAAAAAACCCAAATTCAAACACCCCATTGTCAGAAGGTTAAATCCTTAACCAATAATTTAAAGCATCCTATTTTGCATTGTCTTTAAAATAAAATCAAAACGTCATTGTTTCTCTAATTAAAAAAAAAACTTAAATGTTGAACTCCTTTCTCCTATTTCCTAACTATGATGTAATAAAAATTGAGAAACCTTCCAAATCATCATTCTGCTTCCAAATCATCATTCTGCACTTCCTGGTCCATGAATTTGATTGTCTTATTCCTGCAATATAATTAAATTTTTGTTATTGTTTTTCAATAATATATATTTTTTGAATGTTATAATTAGTATTAGTATTATTGTTTATTTGCCGAATATAGCTACTGAATTAATTTAGTACCTCTGGTTCTATTTTGATTCTTTTCAAGCTTTTGTTACTTCCTTCTTCTTGGTCATCATCTTGTTCATCATCGACATTTACCAATGGTAGCTTTCTAATTTTTTTGCTTGGTGTCGGTGGTCCTAGTATCACCTGTAGATGACAATGAGTAGGTTTATTATTTTGAATTCTACCAAATAAAAGAATACCAGATTAGAAGATGGAAAGCAAACAGGTTTGAATGTAAAGAGTGAAAGATGATGACCAAGAAGAGCTTTCTACTTCATCTTTTTTCTTTCATTATGTTTAGTGTCTTAAGAAAAACGGTCCCTTAGCGATGTATGCCGGTCGTGATTTCATAACTGTAAGTATATCTAGACTAATCTAGAATCCTATAGTGGTCGTAAGTGCAGTGAATTAAGAAGCTTACAAAAGTATGGTAAGTGCAATAATATAATATCATTTTAGTTTTTCATACCTTGTGGGCATTGAGTAATTCTTTGGCATTTTTTCTTAAATCTGGTATTTCTTCCAGATTTCTTCAAGACCATCTGTTATTTTCAAAAAAAAAAAAAATAATAATAATAATGTTAGTATATATAGTTTTATCTTTAGGAATATATTTTTCTATGTATCTATTTTATAACCTGTGTACGATTTCCCTGCACTATGTCATATATCTGCTGGATGGTTCTTCTATTGCCAATGTTGGAATCATCAACATTCTCCATCGCTTTTGTGAACTTTTCTACCTCACGAATACTATTGTTAAGTATTATCTTGGTAGCAGATGATGACCTTACAAAGTAATTTTCTGCCATTCAAATTAGTATATTATTAGGTACTTAATATGTTTTTATAATAAATAAAAATTTCACTATTGAACAGGGGAAGTTCAATATGTGCTTCATCAAATCAGACATAATTGTCTTTGTGACATGATTTGGGAAGTTCATGTGACAGAGCATTGGCATGCATTGTTGAGACAGAGAATTATGTAACAAATGACGATCAATGCAGTAATTAAGATGATTTTTTTTTTCTTTTTGAGTAATGCTAAGTGATAACTTTCACTTTGAGTTGAAAACAAATTTGGGTAACATAGTACGTATCGACAGTTTTGTCAAGTGTAGGCATCGATCCATTGGAAGAGATGGAAGCAAATAAGAGCAGCTGGGAGCAAAGAAAGGTGAGATGCTAAGAGTGGTTGTTGCTAGACTGTCATGGTCTCATGGATGCACTCTATCGAGGACAGCCTATGGGTTTCCCTGAATTGGGAAATGGTAATAAAAACCAGTTTAGGCATTCAATTTCTTAAAACCAGTTTTGAAATCAATTACTGGTTATTCAATCAACACCCAACAATAGATGATGGGTCTTCTAAAATAAACTGCTAAAATACAGAAGAGAAAAGACTTCAGCACATTCGCAGAGTCGCATGCCCATCACAATAGATTAAATCGCCTTGTCAGACAGGTTGCAGAACTAAGAGTCTTCAATATCTTTCAATCTTTATTTCATGATATAAATTTCTTTTTTTTAAAAAAAAATTTAATGTAAAAAACTTAACAATACTTTAATAATCAATGTATTCCATAGTTGAAGTTCCAAACACATCTATTTCTTCCTTTTTGGATGTAGCTAACTTCATTCTTCTTCTTGTAGCATCAATTCGTTGTCTTCATTTGGTATCGAGTTTTCATGTTGAAGAATAACTGTAAGAAAAAAAATATATTAAAATATAAACTAAAATTTGAAGTAGTAGTAATATAGCATGAATAATTATTTTTCTTACAATGTATTGTATTTTTTGGACTTCAATATAGCATGAAATATATATTGGTTTGCGGACTATTTTGGGTTAATTTTCTAGTGGCCCATGTAAATATATAATGCTGAAATCGTGGACTTGTCGGGAGAAGTAACCATATTGGTTGGGGACTATAAAACTGTTGTTGTTGCTTCATGAAGATTTGATCTGTCAGATCATTTGAGTTGGGACACTATTTTGAGTTATTCCCGTTTCTGTTTCAATGCAGTCAGAATGTGCAAGAAGACCACAGGGAAGTAAGTGTGCCATTCAATGATAACCTTTTCTCTTTGCCAGTTCATTTTTTCTTCTCTACTTTTTAATTTTTATTTGTGCTATACCAAATCCTACAGGTCGTTTATTTGTTATAAAAGCCTACTTTGAAATAAAGTCTGTTGCTTACAAACCCAAGCAATTAGTTGGAGACAAATGAAGCACAATTCTATCTCGATATAAGTGGGATTGCACCAGGACCTATTTGTAATCACCAAGGTTGTGACCTGCTAGGCTGCTGGATACTAACATCTACATCTTTTGCCTACTACATATTTCACTTTTTACCAGTGTTTACACAATCTATAATAGAGCCTATTAGATTGCAGTAGCACCCAACCTACACAGCATGATCAGTGTTTAGACAACCTAGAATTTCACCCAACTGTCAACAACACCAGGAGATTGCAGTAGCACACAAACGTCAGAATTTCCAAAGCATAACAGTAACAACTTATACATACCAATGAGGCAGTGACAATAACATCAACAGCTATGCAAGCACCATTCATCCTTAAGAATGCATTTTCAACAAAATGAAACTAATGATTATAAGGTTGTGAGAATTGCAGTAATCTCTGCTTGCTCTTCTACATTAAAAAATAAATAAATAACTTGAAAAACTACTAATCTAACTCCTCAAATTATCTCTAATTCCTGGGCACAGTTTATAATTTATCTATGAGAGATGCATGAAACAGCATCATTGTCTAACCAACTCTACTAAAGGTAAAAATAAGCATTCTCACAAACTGCTAGATGTTACTAAGAAATCATACTTCAGCCCATAAGCACAGCTCTGTTGAAACTATGCATGTATACAAAGCAGGTATCCATGGAAACTCAACAATCCAATCCCACGACAATGTCCATGTCGAGGATCCTGGGTCCCATCCAGTGTCGCTACTAATCCAGACTCCGATCAAGTACCAAAGTATTGAATAAATAGCAACAATACAAACCTGAGAGGAAACATGCATTGATTAAAATGGAGAAGAAAGAAACACCATATACATCAGAATACATAATAAACTTGAGGAAAATAGTACTTTACAAATGGGTAATCTGGTCATACCTGTAATCAATTATAGAAGAACTTCAGGATAAACAACATTGGTTATTTTGTCATCATCTTCATTTCCTAGGAGAACAGATATTCGATTGGAAGAAGTACACCTTGATAATGCCACATATAATTGGTCATGACTGAAGACATGGTCTCGCAAGTCTATACCCACATACTTCACTGATTGTCCTTGCGACTTATTAATAGTCATTGCAAATGCCAATCGAACTGGGAATTGTCGTCGTGCCATTTGGAAAGGCGTTTCTGAAACATATGGTTGAAGAGTTATTCGTGGTATGAATACGTAATTTTCAGCATGGCTACCATTAAGTATTTTTGCCTCGATAACTCTTGTAGCAAACTGGACAACCATTAGACGCGTTCCATTACATAAACCATCTCTCGGTTGAAGGTTGCATAGCAACATTATTGGACAACCAACTTTAAGTTGGAGTTTGAATGGTGGAAGACTTGGTGGATCCAGTGCTTGCATATTCTCGTTTGATATATTGTTTCCCCTATTCTCGATTGGTTGATCATCTTCAATGGCTCTATCAGCAGCTAGGTACTCATGTAATTCACCTGGAAAATGATTTGTTGCTAATTCATTAAGAATAGCGACATCATCATTGCGAGCAGAGAGAATAGATCGTTCTTGCAAGTAGGTCTCAGTAGCTACCTCTTCCACATTCAGATTGGGATAAACTTTAAACAAAAGATCCAAGGTATTCTTACACCTTTTGATCTCTGAAGGCAATTCCACATCTTCTTTAGGATTTGTTCCTATCTGTAAATTCAAATTTGAAGGGTATAATAAGTAAATTTTAAACGTAGATATAAAAATAAGAAATATTGTTGAAATTTAAAATTACCTAGATATGAAAATAACAAATATTGTTGAAATTTAAAAATTACCTCAATAAAATAATAAGCGAACTTGACATTTTCAGTATCATTACTGTTCAGTCGTATATTTTTAACCAAAGTTAAGATTCTAACACCACTCCACAAATGTGATTTTGTTAGACATACACGAATAATTTCTTGTCTAGTTCCTTTAATAATGACAGGGAGAGTCTGTTTGAAGTCACCGCCCAGAACAACTGTAACTCCTCCAAACAGTTCATTAATTTCACGAATATCCTTTAGTGTACGATCAACAGCTTCCACGCAGAACCTATGTTGCATTGGTACTTCATCCCATATAATCAGTTTCGCTCTCCTGAATAATTCTGCATCGATTGTTTGCTTTGTGACTGAACAAACAGAGTCGTCTAGAACTTCAAATGGAATTTTGAATGTAGAATGAGTTGTTCTTCCTCCTGTCAATAATAAAGATGCAATTCCTGATGAAGCAACCATGATCACAATATGACCTTCACTTCTCAATGTATCTGCTACAGTATTATAGACAAACGTTTTTCTTGTTCCAGCCGAACCACTTAGGAAAAATACTTGTCCACTATCATTACGAACAGAATTTGTAATCTCTGTATAGGCATTGAGTTGTTCAGTATTAAATCTTGCAACTTTTTTGTTGCTTTTTCATATAATCCGGGATACACGAAATTCTGATGCTCTGTAATGAGACGATTGGTAACTATTTCATTCCATGCTTTACACGGTAAAGCCATATTTGGAAAATCTGATAATGTTTTACCACTCTCCAGCAAGTATTCGTTCATTAAGAACAACCCATAGTCACAAACATCACTATCACTGGGATCTTGAATGCCAAATTTTGTTTTCAGTTGGTACGGCAAGTCGTCACATATTTTTAAAGCATTTTTCTCCCATAGAATTTCCGGCCGAGAAGGATTACATTCAGTTATGATCAAACAGAATAATCTCCGTACCTGTTTACCATATAAAAACTACGAATTAGTGGCGGATTTTCAATAAACAGAATATATGGAATTTAATAATTATTTTCTGCAAAGTAAAATAGCAAAGGAATACAGCAGCAAGTATATTATTCAAGGAAACTGAAGGCTACAGTGCAGCAGGTGGAAGGGTAAATTATTAGGGACTGTTATGGTGCGTGATAGTTTTGGTTATTGTTTTTTCTAGTGTTGCCGCAATGTTTTTTCCGGATTTCTGAGTGTTGGATAAATGCAAACAGTATGTACCAAGGTGAATTAGTTTAGGTCATGATTTAACTTCTACAAAATAATCATGCTAGATGAAAAAATACATCAAACGCTAGATTGATAGGAAGCAGAGTTCTTATCTGAGCAACTCTTCACATATCTAACTATGTAGAATAGCAAGGGAATGCAACAGCAAGTATATTATTCTTTAGAAAAAAAAATTGAAGTGTTTATAGCATATAAATGCAACAGTAAACATCAAGAGATATTTAGATTAAGCGCAACTATGTAAAACAGCAAGGGAATACAGCAGCAAGTATATTATTCTTTAGAAAAAAAAATTGAAGTGTTTATAGCATATAGATGCAACAGTAAACAGAAAAAGATATTTAGATTAAGCGTGCATCATCTTAATCAGGCCAGACTGTAGTGAGCACATAATCGCAACCAGGGGGAACATGATGGACAAATGGACATATGACATTCAGGTTTTAAAGTGTTTCAGTAGTAACACACCAAGGGCGACAACACATAGATTAATATTTAGACATTTAAAAAGAATTTAAAATTAAATTGTGGGTACCTGACAACCAGTTTTCATTATTACAGGTTCTTCTAGGCATTTGTCCCATTCATTATCATCTTCTAGAAGACCTCGAGCAATGCATGCTTCTCTGTATGTCTTATGTTCGATGCAATCCACACTATTATGATTCAAATGACGGTGGTCCTTTCACAACGGTTAATAGTAACCTAAGGTAAAATCTTTCACCAGAATTCGGATTGGCAAAATACATCCGACCAATCGAAAAGGCTGAAGTAACTCTTGGTATCCATTTCTTGTTATCCTTGCACCATCTAAAATGTTCAGAAAATTGTTGGTAAGTATAAACTTTAGTAGCAGGATTTTTTCATACCAATCGAAATATGCAGTCAAAGATGATTTCTAATTTTCAGCCTTTTCTTTTACTTGTTCTGGCGTATCGTTAGGATTGAAAACACACACATGCATATCTTTCAGATGAAGCGCAAGTCTAGTGACACATGGTAGTTCTTCATGTATTCGAAATCCATATAATCTCCACGCTGCTTCAGTAGGACCAACATATCGAGCATCAAGATACTGTTGAATTTCATCATTTTCCGCCCCAACCACCATTGTGGTTCTATCACGGCCTTTGTAAATGTACTTGTGAATATATTTGACTGCCCTTACTGATGCAGAAATTTCCACATTAATGTGGCAATCAAACATTTCTGATAAATGAGGATTGTATGGGACTACATCTTTGTTATCAACCTGGTGTCCTCTAACATGATAACTTTTACCAGTTTTTATTTGCCTATAAATTGGGTAGCCATCCACATCTATTCTGGTATCATTTACATTTTCTCTTGGATATCTAGACCTGCAAACCTTGTTCTCCATACACACTGATTCTATGTTGCGAGTACCACAAGGACCATGAACCATGCATTTCTTGATAGTTTTGAACAAAGCTGGATGTTTTATAGGATCAGGGAACTCAGCACTAACAATTCTGTCCACTTGATCTGTCGTCCTGATTTTGTCTTCATGGTGAAGAAAAAGCAATGCATATCTGGAAGTCCGCATTTTTTAAATTCTATTGTATACACCTTTGCAACAACTCTTCCAAATATTTCTCTATTTTCTATTTCATGCATAATTGCTTTTCTTTTAAGCTCGAACACACATGCAACTAAATCAAGACGATCTAATGCAGCTTGACCTGGCTTAAGCTCATTCTGAATTTCTGGCCATTTTGGATTAACAGTCACTGTCATGAATATATCTGGATGTTTGTAGTATCTGGTAATCGCCATAGAATCCTGGTAGATCTCATACATATTCCCATAGTACAAAATATCGATATCGACTAATATATCGATCTCTAAAAAATAGATATATCGGGATATATTGGAATCTATCGGTGGATATTTTACATCAAATATATCGACTAATATATCAATTTGTTATACAAAATATATATAAAATCAAATTTGGAAGTATATTATCACAGTATTTACCTAAAAAACATCATATCTACTAAAAATGGAATAAACAAATTATTTCCAAAAAAAAAAAATTTGCAAAAAAATAATATTTCCAAAAAATATCGGAAAATATCAGTAAATATCGGAATATATCGAAAATATCGGGATATATCGGAAAATATCGGCCGATATTTTACAGAAACTTTATAGGGTAATTATCGGGAATGTATCGTATCGGTTTTGCTGAAAAACGATATATATCGCGATATTTCGCGAAATATCGCGATATTTTGTACTATGCATATGCCTTGGCCTGCCTAAATGAGTGGACGGTAGAATGAATTTTTTCCCAATGTCATTAGGATTGTGACCATTGGTAACAATATCTGTCAATCCACTATATACATCGCAGCGCAGATCAGCTTGGTGTGTCCTAATCCAATATAATCGATTTTGTTCATAGGACGCCCAGGCATCTACAATAAATTGTTGGAACAAAAGACCAGCTCGAAATAAAGCAGAATATTCAGTCGTTCTCTCAAATAAGCGATAGCAGAAATAATCAAGCTGAGTCAATCTATTCTTTTTTTTTCTTTACCTGTAACTGTAAAATACCGTTCATTCTTGACATCCCAATGTTTCATATCTGTAGACCAACCAAGATCTCCAGTTGGAAATAGTAAGACATAGTGTGATGGCAAATACAATGGGTGGCACTCGCTTATTCTTTCCAGATTGTTATTCTTCAGGTGCAATATTATGTCTCGCTTCGAAGTCGGTTCAGTCTCATCCCCAGGAATAATAACAGCAATATCTTCAGACGTGGGGAGATTATAGCGCCTTATAGGTATAACTTTATAGGTATACTTTCAACGCCATTGCTATTAGCTGATTTCAGAACATCATAAGCACCTTTGTATATTTTGCACAACTCATTTGATTCCAATAGAGTTTCTTGAATTATTTTCAGAATAGCTGGATTTAAGTGAAGGTTCCTTTTCTGTCGGCAATCCAATGCAACATGAGGATCATAAATATATAGATGTGAATAAGTTGGAGATTTGTTTGATTCCGGTAACAAAGATCCAATTTGATGGGACAACTGACCATGAATTGTGAAAGAAGTTGGTCCTCGACCTTTTGAGAATACGTTTGTCCATCGAAACACCCAAACTGGAGAAGGCATTAGCAGCATTATAGGATCTAATATCTTTCCTAAAAGATCTTACCAGTGAATTTCTTCCTTCGTATAACAATTTAATAGCAGAAGGCAATGGTGTAAGTAGTGGCAACTTTATCTTTCCTTGCAGGCAACACATACCGAAAAATGACTTTTTTTTTTGTGGATTTAGTCAATCGTTCATCTAACCAATGATAAGGAGAACATGATGGACATATGACATCCATTTTCCCAAGATAGTGTCTTTCTTTTGGAATATTTTCTACTGGATCGATTGGTATGTGAATTTCATCTTCTAATATAGTATCATAATGAGAATCACTTACAGGCTGAACATCAGTAGTACAATCATTTCCTTCCATATTTGTCCTTTCTCTGAAGAAAAAAAATCAATAAATGGAGAAAACATTAGTTCTTAAACACAATTCTCAAATTTAAAAAGAAAAAAAAAAATAAACTTGTCTAAGAAATAATTCTGATGTATAATATAGATTTGCTGAATCTGTGCCAATTTTGACAGAATGGAATCATGGTCAAATCTGAATCTATATATCCTATGTTAATGGTTTCTTTTTCCCAACTGTCAGGATGAGATGTTCTCCCTCATTCTTAAGGTTTCTCATATCTAACAGTGAGCTCTGATTTCTATACTTTCTAAATTACATTCATACAAAAATTAAATTCAAACACCATATGAAATCTATCTAGAATCGTCGATTTCCTTCAAAATTTGGGAATCCTCTGGATTGATTAAAAATTGGGCTTCAAATTAAAAATCTAATTGCAACTTCTAAAAATTTATATTAGTAAATAAGAAATATAGTTAACTATGTATAAACAACTTACTTGATAGGGCATCGTTTTATAACACTGTATTCACGGGAAGAATCTCCAGTTGACGATGAACCATAGAAATATGTAATAACCTCAACAATAGGTTGTTTTCCTTTGGTTTGTTCTAATAACTGATCTCCAGCTTGTGATAGTCCATCCACTACGTCTTCCACAGCTTGTGATACTCCATCCACTATTCCATTCATTGAATAAAGAAAACAATTTTCTTTTTCTTTTTCCTTTTTCCTTCGAAGTCGTTGGCCTATTGTGTGAGTCTTGTCCAATAGAGTGCTACATATAATGAAACATTTGTAAATTTCTTTAAAATAAAAGTTTATATGTATTACTATCAAAATACAATTATACATACTTTGCATTCCCTTCTTTATTTGGCGTTGTGTTTGGTTTTTTGGAATTCCCAACAGAACGTTCTCTCTCTCTTCTTTTTCGTTGACTAATTTGTTGCCTGCTTAGCCCTTCAGGGTTTTCTTCTTGCATGCATTGCCTTTAGTAAAACAATACTATATTTTAAAACTTTTTCAAACAGTAATAAAATATTCAGTGTTTAAAAATTAAATACTTACTCTGTTTCAATTATATCTGGCAATGTGCCATCATTATTGTTAGAAACTGTTAGAGGAACATTTTCTTTGCCGTATTGCGTTACATTAAATAATGAAATCCTAAATTTGTTAAAAAAAAAAAAATTCAGACCCCATTGATATAACCATTTTGAATAAATAATCACAGTAACAGAATATATACTTACTCTTCTTGATTTGTTGCTCGCATTATGGTAGGATTGGTTGGAGGGACATCCTTGTTGATGCGTTGTCTTTTATTGGACAATAAAATCCTATATGTTTGAATAGTAAGGAAGAATTATACTCTACAAATATAACTAAAAGTAATTAAATAAAAAATTAACTGACTTTTGTTCCGATCGTTCATAACAGTAATAAAATACTCTGTTTCAATTATCTCTGGCAATGTGCCATCATTATTGTTAGAAACTGTTGGGAGAACATCCTCTTTCCTAAATATTTTAAGGGAAAAAAAAATTCAGACTCGACACTCTACTGATATAACACTTTGAATAAATAAACACGTAGTCTTAACAGAATATATACTTACTCTACTTGAAGAACATCTTTGTTGACGCATTGTCTTTTATTGGATAATAAAATCCTATATGTTTGAATAGTAAAGAAGAATTATATTCTACATATATGAACCTATCAAAAATAGAGAAAATAGTGTAAGTTTTAAATAAAAAATTAACTCACTTTTGTCCCGATCGTTCATTTTTTCTTCGTTTGCGTTGTGCTATTTGGTAATTGGACAATAACACGATGTTATTTCCTGCACTGGTTTCTCGTGATACACTTTTGGTTGGTGTTTAGTTGTTGCTGGAATTTAATAAACCCATACATTATTGATATTAGTAAATTAGTTGATATCATTATTGATAAGGTAATTCATTTAAAAATGTAGAAATTACTCACTTTTGTTTAGCACATTCTTTTTCTCTTCGTCTGCGTTGTGCTATCTGAGCCTTAGTCAATGACGCGATGTTATCTTCTGCAATGGTTTCCCTAGGAAAAAAAATAGTTATATAACATTACGCGATAATTAATATTATATATCATAGTATATATAATTATACACTTACTGTTCTCCTGTTATACGTACTCCTGAACATCCATTGTTAGAAAAAATTTCTTTTCCGATATTCATTCCTGAAATGAAAACCATGAATTGTTGTACGTAAATTACTTAAATCAATAGAGGATTTATTGATAGGAATAATCTATAAAATAATCAACGGACTGTAGCTGATATGAAAATCCAATGAATTACTAAAAGAAAAACAACAAAGGTAATGACAGACTCATTAGAAGAGACAGGATATTTTTACAAGTCCCAGCAGTACAACATTAATTCCAAAAATAATTTTTAGGAACCTCTTCGTCAAGTATGTGTCCCTTAATCACGTACCTAAGATTAACAATTACTAATGCAAACTATTCACACAAGACTCATCAATCCCTACAGTATTGGGGCACAAACCAGTAATAGCACCAGCATCCTTGGTGGCCCGACGCTGAGAATCATTAAAGTAAGCAGGTACAGTAACCACTGGATTCTTCATTATGAGCAATATGTGTTCCAGACATATTAAAGTATCTTCATTACTGAACATAGAAGTCTTAAAGTATCTTTCCTAATCAAAGCACTTTCTTAATATCAATATGCGCGTAAACTCTTTTTCCAGCCAAACATTTGGGAACCAAAATAATGTTTTTAAAGGGATAGTCTAATATGAGGAAAAATAAAGAAGCTCATATATCTTCAATTGACCTGGGAGAAGAACACTTCAATTTGAACTTGTATGTAAGAGTCTCCTTTTTCCATTTTGGATATCCAACAGACAACAGTGTTCTTATTACTTAAATGAATACCAAAGTCTCAGGATTAACAGTTTATTGATTTCGAAAGTGGCGCCTCAAATTGTTTTTCCAGCCAAACATTGGGGAACCAAAAATAATCCCAAAACATGTATAGTATAGTATGAAGACACATAACAGGAGCAGATTGGGGATGAAAAATCACAGGAGCAGATGAGATTAATCCCCAAAGACCTGTCTTTGGGAAACCAGAACAACATTTGTATGAAAGAACCAATCGAGCCATTTGATTCAATATTCTTAATTAACTCCTATTATCAATTTTATAAAATAAACTCAGCTTCTAAATCAAAAACCATACAAACTTGCAAAACCCACAAAAGGTAGAGAAATCCCAAAACCCCTCAACAGAATAAAACTTTAGTCATATCGAAGTCAAAACTTACATTGACTTCCCAATATTGCTCATGAGAAGTCGATGAGACAATATTGATGTACAGTAATCACTAAATCTCCTTCCAATCAATCTAAGCTTAAATTCATCTTCTACAAACAAATAATCAGAAAACTAAACAATGTTTTTATGAAATACTTACCAAAAACAGTGTTGATTGGATTCATAGCAACATGATTCTTAGCAGCATCACCAATCAAACGTTCGGTATCAGTAAAAGCAACATAAGAAGGAGTTGATGAGAGCAATGGCAGAAGAAGAAATTGGGTTTTGAATTCTAGGTTAATTAGAGAGAAAGAAAACCTACAGTTGATGAGAGTAATAAAAGCAACACTTGAAAAACAGAGGTTAATTAGAAGTTAACGGGGAAGAGAAAGATGGGGACGGCCGGACGGGGAAGAAGATTGAGAAAGATGGGGACGGGAAAGAAGATTGGGGTTTTAATCCTAATCTAAATTCATACTATTAATCCTAATCATACTATTAATCCTAGTCCTACTAAATATTAATCCTGAAACCGGCACGAAGTTTGTTTGACATCAATTTTGTGACATTGGATGTCCATGGTTATCTCGCCTTGAGTTCATTGTTAGGAAAACCAAGATGTACGCATGGTCGGTTCGTGTTCATGTCCTCTCGTGTCTTCTCGGTCAAGTTATTGGGTTCTGGACGTACGTACCTAGTTCGGGCGTACGTACGTCATGTAAGGCAGCAAACATGTTTTGGTCAGGACGTACGTACCTAGTTAGGGCGTTCGTACGTCCAAGCAGGCAGCGAACTTTTTCAGTGTGGAGACGTACGAACGTTGTTTCGACGTACGTACGTCCAATATGGATTTTAGCAATTCCGGCCCATTTTGTGTGTGTTCTAACCCTAAGTATAAATAGGGTTTCTCTACCAAAGAATAAATTAGTTCTTTGGCCGTCCAATTGAAGACTTATTCTTTGAGTTTGTTTAGGTTTTGGTTTAGGTGTTTTTGGTGATTGAACTCATCTTCTTCTTCCTTCTTCTCCATTCATCTTCTTCTTCATTATTGTTTATATTGATTTAGCTTCGAGTCTTCTTGTGTGTTCATCAAGAAGTCGAGTATCCTTGTGTGTTCATCAAGGAACTCTGGTGTAAGCTTGTTTCATAGTTCGGCTTCGAGTCTTCTTGTGTGTTCATCAAGAAGTCGAGTGTCTTGTGCGTACATCAAGGTGCTCCGGTGAAGTCAAGGTGTTAGAGATAACCAGTAGTGTCAACTCGCAGTGATTGCAGGTAGTTGATAGGTTTGTACATCTCTTTTCATCTAGTGGATTTATTTGTTGTCGCGAGGACAACCGTGGACGTTTCCCATATTGGGTTTTACCACGTTAAAATTATCGTGTGTTCTTTATTTGTTTATTGCTTTATTGTTTGCTTTACTATTGTTATATTGCACATATATTGGGTTTTCAATTGGTATCAGGAGCAGGGCGCTTGTTAAGGAGCGTAAAGGCTCACGCGTAGATCCTTAGTGCAATTTTAATGGATTCTGATAAATTTGGAACACTAATTTGTCCTCCTAAATTTGATGGTACTAATTTTCCCTATTGGAAAGTTCGTATGGCTGCGTATTTGCAGGCTATGAGTGAGGATGTGTGGATCGCTGTGGAAGATGGTTGGTCACCACCGAGAGTTACTACAGGTAGTACAGATGAGGTTGTTACAAGTGTTAAGCCTCGAAACACATGGAGTGTGAAAGACAAAGTTGCTTCTACTAACAACCAAAGAGGGCTTAATGCTATATTTATGGCTTTGGATGCTAGTGAATTTCGGAGAGTTCATGGTTGTATATCATCGAAAGAGGCTTGGGATAGGTTGGTAAGAACTCATGAGGGTGACATTGTTGTCAAAGAGAGTAAGCTTGAACTTCTTATTACTCAATTTGAAACTATGAAAATGGATAATAATGAATCTTTTGATGAATTCTTTATTCGTTTGCAGGATATTATCAACACTAGTGCATCTTTAGGTTTAGTGTACACCAATACTCAAATAGTACGTAAAGTTCTTCGGTCTTTGCCATCTAGATTCCGTTCTAGGAAAGATGTCATTCAAGAAAGCAATGACTTAAAGACCATGTCCATAGAGACCTTAGCAGGAAAATTGAGAACTTATGAACTTGAGGTTCAACTTGAACAACCTCAAAATAAATCCTTTGCTTTTAAAGCTGGAACTTTTGAGGATGTACAAGATAAAAAAATTAATCATGATAAGTCTCTTGACACTAAGCAACATCTAAGTATCATTTATCGTTATCTTAAACATATTTTTAAGACTATGAAATATAATGGTTTGACTAACCATGGTTTTGACGAGTGTAAGCTTCCCAAGAAATTTGGTGCACAAGGGATAGAACAACAAAAAATCAAGTTATCTACCACTTGGGAGGAAGATGAAAGCGATGATGATGATGATGTAGCGGAAGACCATGCTATACATTGTGTTGCCTATGGAGCATCTTTGAATGAGAATGTGGATTGTCAGGTAACCGATATTGTCGATCATGAATTCGATGATTCTATTTTGGTAAGTCCTGGTGAGTTAAGGGAATTACATATGTTATCTGTTAAACAATGTCAATCCTTGCGTAAGACTAATCAGATTTTAAATGATATGGTTGAGTCTCTTGTGAAAGAGAAATCTGTACTTGCAGGTGATATGAATGCCTTATCTGAGGAGTTTTCCCAAGAAAAGCTAGATTTCCAATCTAGAATTAATTCTTTGGAAATATCCAATCGTGAGATAGAAGATAAGTATCGTTCTTTGTTGCTTGAGCATGAAGCTGTGAAAAAGGATTTATTCGCTTCTACTAAGCGCTTGCAAGGGTTTGAGAAAGCTTCAGTTGATCTAGACACCCTTATTAAAAGTGGAAAGTCTTCTTCAGATAAGACTGGTTTAGGATATGACTATGTCGGAGCTTCCTCCAGTTGTGTCCCTCCTACTACTTCTTTTGTGAGGCCATCATTGCCTCATTTGTTACCAAATCCTCATATTCCTACTCCGTCTGCACCTACCAAGGCTTTTGAATCTAAGCCAAATGTGATGACCAAGAACAAGACAAGTCCTAAACATAGACATTTTAAGTGTTTTACTTGTGGTCGGTTAGGTCATACTTCCGCTTTCTGTTGGGATAACAATTCCATGGTTCCATATTCTTCTTCTTATAGTAATAATTATTGGAACTCACATTGTTCTTTTCCTGTGCAGGCTCATCATTTCTCTTGGCCTCCTTTTATGAGAAGAAGTGGCCCTAAAAAACCACAACACTTCAACAATAGAAAGAAGGTTGTGCAAAAGGTCACCAAACCACCTCACATATGGGATAGAAGCATCGATGCTGCCAAATGTAGTATAGAGAATGAGAGGTTAAGGATTGGAAAGCCTTCTATCAGGGATAATATTCAAAAATCCTCCATATCCGGGTCCAACTTGCAGAATATCTCTCAAGTATGGGTACGAAAGGATGACTTGAACATTCTCTTTTGACTTCTTAAAGTCAGATTGAATATCATCTTCGTATTTTTATTTTTTTGTTTGTTTTCTAGCCTTGTGTTATTTTAATTGCATATTTCTCTAACCACATAGGCTATTTGTTTGGTACTTCTGTTTTTTATGCTTTGTTTGTTTAGCTTGCAGATCATTCTGCATGTCTGAATACATTGTTAATAATAAAAAAAAAAAAAAAAAAGGGGGGGGGGGGGGGGGGGGGGGGGGGGGGGGGTTGTTGGTTATTCCTTCTATTTTTTTGTTTTTTTTTCTTTATTTATTCCATGTATGTGTTGTTGGTTGCATCTTTTCTGAGATATTGGTTTAATTCAATTGTCTTAAATAAGTTGCAATATGTTTGGGTGTTTTCTCTTTCTGAACTCTTAAGTATGTTTTGGTATGTATCATGCATTTTTCCTCGTTTGTTTGCACAGTGCACGGCATGCTTGCATGATGGGAGTTTTTGGAAACCACTTACATCTTCTTTGAGCTCATAGAACTTCTCTATCTCTCGAGTATTTATGTGATCTTGAGTTATCTCTCCTTTGTTTTGGTTAATGTTCATCTTGTTGTTCGTGTTATTGAGCATTCTTATCTTCCTATTACAACTCTTGTTAGTGGTCAATGACTCACTTTATCCCCAGCCATTTGATTGTTTTTGAAGCAATATCAGTTGGCTAAGAACCCGTTGGGGTTGTGAGGGTCATGCTCTGACGGATGCACTCAAGAGATGTTAGTTCTTGTGTTGCACGTTATCATGGTATTGCACTTCTTGAGTTTGTGTCTGTCAAAAAGATGTAGGCTACACCCTACCCTCGTGTATTTGAAAAGATGGAGGCAAAAATCCCTCCCACGCGGGAATGACATTAGAGTGATGTAGACTAAACTCCACCACATGCGGCAAAATAAAAATCCAAGCACATATTCACTGTTTTTTTTATGTAAGGCATACAAAGTTTATATTCCTTTGCCTTTTTCATGTCTTGGTTTTCATTTGAAGATCATATTTATATTTGTTTGCCTTCTACTCATAACATTTGTTTCAAAAGGGGTTGAAGTTTGTTTGTTCTATGCTCACTTACTCATCTAATCGTATGTCTCTTGTTGATGGTTCTATATTCTACGTCTTCAAAGGGTGTGTTCTAGTGGTGAACTTTCTCTCTCTTTATGCATTGCATTGCATCTACATACATCGAGGTTTAGTTTATGATGCACTTCAATTCTCTTATCTGTTCAATCTTTTGTTTATCCCCATATATTGCCTCTTATTTTTGTACGGATTGGGATTGGCTACTGTTTTTGGAAGTTCATGATGTGTTCCTCTACACTTCTATGGTACATCGGTTCTTTTCCTTTTATCTTCTTGTTAAGGTTTGTGAAGTTGTTTTAGTTAAGGATGTTTCTAATGTTAATGGTGTTTGTGTTGTGTTGACAAGAGTTTGTTCTATATCTTCTGTTCAATATCTACTTCTTGTTAACATGTTTTATTCTTCTCTTCTTCTCTTATTTGTTATGGTTTCGTTTTTGTTTTCTCTTTCCTTTGTCACGTTACTTCATTTGTGACAAAAAGGGGGAGATTTATGACTCTAATACTAACATTCGTTTCTTCCTTTGTTAGTGTATTCTTGGGTCATGTTGCAGGTATGCTACACGTATGGGGGAGTGAACGTGTTGATGTTTAGAGTTTGTACAGTTATGGGCGAGCTCGAGTGTCAAACTTTGTTGCTCATGAAGTATGGGGGAGTTGCTCGAGGAACTTCTGTTGGCTCTTTGATTGTTTCAGAATTTCTTGTTGCTTCCGTTCGATCTCTGATAATCAAACTGTCGGTGTTAGCTGGATGTCACGAATTAGTGACTTGGTATGTGTTCTACCTTGAGTGTTTTTGTAGGCATGTTTTATAAATGCCATGGTTTGGGTTTGTAAGCACGTTTTATAAGTGCTATTAGAGTCATAGGTTTTTGTCACAAAATCAATGTCAAAGGGGGAGATTGAAACCGGCACGAAGTTTGTTTGACATCAATTTTGTGACATTGGATGTCCATGGTTATCTCGCCTTGAGTTCATTGTTAGGAAAACCAAGATGTACGCATGGTCGGTTCGTGTTCATGTCCTCTCGTGTCTTCTCGGTCAAGTTATTGGGTTCTGGACGTACGTACCTAGTTAGGGCGTACGTACATCATGTAAGGCAGCAAACATGTTTTGGTCAGGACGTACGTACCTAGTTAGGGCGTTCGTACGTCCAAGCAGGCAGCGAACTTTTTCAGTGTGGAGACGTACGAACGTTGTTTCGACGTACGTACGTCCAATATGGATTTTAGCAATTCCGGCCCATTTTGTGTGTGTTCTAACCCTAAGTATAAATAGGGTTTCTCTACCAAAGAACAAATTAGTTCTTTGGCCGTCCAATTGAAGACTTATTCTTTGAGTTTGTTTAGGTTTTGGTTTAGGTGTTTTTGGTGATTGAACTCATCTTCTTCTTCCTTCTTCTCCATTCATCTTCTTCTTCATTATTGTTTATATTGATTTAGCTTCGAGTCTTCTTGTGTGTTCATCAAGAAGTCGAGTATCCTTGTGTGTTCATCAAGGAACTCTGGTGTAAGCTTGTTTCATAGTTCGGCTTCGAGTCTTCTTGTGTGTTCATCAAGAAGTCGAGTGTCTTGTGCGTACATCAAGGTGCTCCGGTGAAGTCAAGGTGTTAGAGATAACCAGTAGTGTCAACTCGCAGTGATTGCAGGTAGTTGATAGGTTTGTACATCTCTTTTCATCTAGTGGATTTATTTGTTGTCGCGAGGACAACCGTGGACGTTTCCCATATTGGGTTTTACCACGTTAAAATTATCGTGTGTTCTTTATTTGTTTATTGCTTTATTGTTTGCTTTACTATTGTTATATTGCACATATATTGGGTTTTCAAATCCTAGTCATACACATCCATCCTAGTCACACTAAATATTAGTCCTAGTCAAATTATGCACCCTTTGCTGATTATAATTTAGATTATATCTAGAAGACGTACTAGAAGTATAATTTCCTTAGGTGCTGTTTGTTTTTACCTCTTATAAGAGGTTGGATTTACTAGAGCCTCTATTAAGAGGTGGACCACTAAAATGAGGTGTTTGTTTTTCACCTCTTATAAGAGGTTACTAGAGGTTTGCCTCTTATAAGAGGCTGATTTTTGGTAGTGGCAATGACCTTGCTATTAGCCTCTTATAAGAGGTAGACATTTTTAAAATACCTATCCTACCCATGATCTTTATAACTTTTTCGTGCCCCTAGTCCTTAAATATAAAATACCTTTAATCCTTTTCAAATTTCTCTCTCTTTCACATATTTTTCTCTCTCTCTTATATTTATGGAATTTTCTTTTCCTTAAACTAAAAAATTAATTTTTATATATTTATGGAATTAAGAAAATATTTTTTAGAAGAGCATATAATTGTAAACTTTACCTCTTATAAGAGGTTTTAAAAACAAACACCTTACATCTTATAAGCTTTTGCAAGAGGCAAAAACAAACGATTTTCATGTACCTCTTATAAGAGGCAACCTCTTACAAGATATACCTCTTAAAAGAGGCAACCTCTTACAAGAGGGACCCAAAAAAACAATTAACATTATTGCGCCAAGGGGATTTCAACTTTCCACTATTTGACTTGTTGTATTTGCCACAACTCACTCTGTTGAAAATACTGTCTTCTACCATCCTTGATCCTTTCATCTTCCTGGGACCTGGATGCAAATGTTTGCAATTGTTGTAGACTTGTAGGCTGTAGCCACTAGGGGTGGGCAAAAAAACCGAAAAACCAAAAACCGAACCGAAAAAACCGAGTCAAAACCGGTCAAAACCGAGTTGACTAAAAACCGGTCAAGACCGGACCGAAACCGAACCGAACTATATAGCTATTGGTCCGGTCTCGGTTCTTGTTTTTATAGAACCGAGAGAACCGAACCGAACCGAAATAAATAAAAAAACATTTTTTTTATTAGTAAATTACTAAACTAGACATAAGAAATTAGGAATTAGGAAACCTAACTTTCTTCATTCCTCTTCTCCATCTCAATCCGCCCCCTTTCTTCATTCCTCTTCTCCATCTCAATCCGCCTCCTTTAGGTCCTCTTCTCCGTCTCAATTTTCACCACCACCACCACCACTCTCTCCTTCAATCATATCGTTGATTCTTATACACTTTTATGTATTGCAGGCAAGAAATAATGCTCGCATAGCTATCTCTGGATCATTAGATCTCTTCAGTAATCGGTATGTGGTAAATCTTCTCTATGCTGCTGCAGGGCAAGTTGTGAGAATGAAGTTAAACGATGAAACTACCTATGGAAGAGGTTTTCTCGGAGTTCCTCAGAAAAAACCAAATTCCGTCTCTGTACCTGTTGCTAAGAAGTCTAATACTCAAATGAAGCACTCATTCAGCAACAATTACAAGCAATTCATGTAAGTTAATCTTTGAGTTTTTGCTTAAGACTCATCGTTATGAAAACCCCTCTTTTGTTTGTTACTGATTTGGTTCTTTTGTTTGTTTGTTTGCAGTTCTATCAGTTGAACTTGAAGCAACAGCAGCAACAGCAACAACAACAGTGCTCTGCTGCTTGGGGAAGACAGACTAAATCAACCCAAAGTGTTACACAGCACCAGCAACAAGTTCAATCTTATGTAGGAAGAACAACTGGTTTGGGAAATGGAAGATGTAGCCGTACACTTGGTTTACCTCCTTCTGCTTGGCCACCACTACAGCAACAAAACCAAAATGGTTCTGGTATGGGAGCAGTGTTTCTTAATGGATCTGGTGCTAGAAGGGAATCAAGTGGAACAAGTGTCTTCATTCCTCTCAGAAATGGGATTGCTTCTTCTGAATCTTGTAAGAAGCCTTGTAAGTATATGTTTGGTGTTTTCTTATTTTTGTTAGCAGCTTTGCTTAATTTTTTTAGTTTATTTTCCTATTCCTAATTTTTTTAGAGTTTATTTTCCTAATTTTTTTCTTGTTTTGGTCATTTTCAGCATGTTCAGCAGCTTTGCTTCCAGCAAGAGTAGTTCAAGCTCTGAATCTCAACTTTGAGGAAATGGGTTTAAGTGGACCACAAACACGTTATGTTGGTGGTTTTGGTCATGGAAATGCTCTTTTATCTCAGCATCAGTCAATTACAAGAAAAGTACAGCACAAGACTACTGAATCGAAAACAACTCATATACAGTATATCAAACATCTAAATTGTAGTGGACTAATCATCTAAATTGAAGTGGACTAAAGGCCCAATAAAAAAGCCCAGGACCGAATTTCGAACCGAAACCGGACCGACTGTATTTGGTCCGGTTCGGTCCGGTTACATTCAAATAATTTCGGTCCATGGAACCGAAACCAAACCGATACTTTCAAGTCGGTTTGGTCCCGGTCCTATTACATTTTAGGACCGGACCGGACCGTGCCCACCCCTAGTAGCCACTAGCCAGTGCATCTACATCACTCAATATCAATATACAATAATATCAAACTTTGACCCGAACCGACCCGATCCAAACCCGACCATTAACTGCACTGCACACAAGTCAACAAGAGTGTGTACTTGAAATGGACATTCCGGGCCAAACTCAGTTCAGTTTTGTTTTCCATAAAAAGCTTATCGAAAATGAAAATGAACAACAAGATATGAAAGCGCTCGATATCCCCTTAATAGTTAATATAATATTCTAATACCACCACTTCCACTTCCACTTCCAATTCCTTTCATCGCCATGACAAGCTTTCCAATTTTAAGCAATACCTCTCTTTTTATTACTCTAAGTAAGAAACCAATCATCTGTTTCTTGCCACCAATGGCAATGGCAATAAGCTCTACTTATTCTTCTAACTCAACAACAAAGATTACTTCATTTCATGGAAATCAGTCCAAATTAAGGGATTTTCATTGTGGGTTAAGAGTGAGGAAAGAAAAATATGGGATTTTAATTGGAGAAGAAGAGAGGAGAAATAAGAAAAGGGTTGTTGTAGTTAGAGTAAATCAGTTTGGTTTTAATGGTGGGGGTGGAAGTGATAATGCAAGGATTTTGGGTAATCTTGCTTTAGCTATTGTATTGACTTATTTAACTATGACAGGCCAACTTGGATGGCTTTTGGATGCAATTGTTTCAATTTGGGTAAGTTTTAAACTTCATAGGTTTTTTTTTTTTAAGTGTTGCCTTGGTTTTTTCTTGTTGTGAATGTTGAGTTGTTGTTTGGGTAATTTTTTTTATCAACATATGCTCCGCTTTGTGAATTATTTTCTCTTAATTTTGATAAACTCATATTAGTCATTACTTTTCCATCATCTTAAGTGTTATACTCTGAAATTCTATGAAAAAACAACTAGGCAAGTAGCTTGTGTGAAGTCGTGAAAGGATCCATCTCAACCATTGCTCATAGTGGGATACTTTGATATATAATGTAGAAACAATTTGTTTAGAAAAAGTTCGTCAGTGAAAAGGAACATCTCAACCATTGTTCAAGTCATATATGATTGCAAGTTGAATAGTACTCGCGTGAATGGTTCGATTAGGTTGCTACTTATCCATTATCATCATATGATTGCTTCTTAAAACAAGTTATATGATTGTTTGACCCCTCACTGAATCTTAGGCTTGACCTTTCATTAGGATGGTGAAAGAGAGAGCAGGAAAGCAAGTAGTGGTCTAGGTTTTCTTTTCAGCTAGTGCTTTCGTGCAGTTATTCTACCAATTGCTGCTTATCTTTGTTTCACTCACTTTTACCAACAGCTCCTTGCAGTGATACTACCTATTGCAGGATTGGGTGCTTTTCTATGGTGGGCAGGACGTAATATAGTTCAAGACAGTGTAAGGCTTTTATTTCTTGTTCTCCTCTTACAGCTTGGATGAATTTCTGAGTTATATGTTTGTGAAGCACATGATAGGTAGACTTTCATAGAACAATACTACATAAGGACACGTGTTTAACAAAGCATGTAAATTTGTTAACTATGCAGACAAAAATATGTTCAATCATATCATATGTGCCTTGTGAGTGGCTCTAAATACTAGGACTTTCTACATATAGAAACTGCTCATTTCATTTACTTCTATGAATAATTGTCTTTAATATTTTGTGCTGTTCAATCCTCATTTTTGGTGGTTTTCATACTCCATTCAAGGTCATACTTCATAAGGTTCTAATTTCTAAAAGTATTTTCGCTACAGTAGGCAAAGCCGTACAGACCATAATGAAACTTTTCACTGATTTATCTGGAAAGAGTGGAGGGCAAAAACTTACGTGTATGCTCTTATTGTGTCTTTTCGGTGATGTTGTAGAGTATACCTTTTTCTGCAGATAGTGTGGGTTTGTATGCAGAATAATGCAAGTGTGGCCATCGAATTAACTAAATCCCCTATTTTAAGCTTTATAGGTTTGCGAACCACATGATTCTTTTAGGTAGAAACTTTCTAATTCTATAAGTTGGGTTTGGTTTTTTATTCAGTGAACTTCAATTTCCCAATCCTTAAGCTATTTCTCTTTCAATCTTATTTTCTTATTTATCAATAGGACAGAGAAGTGAAGCTAGTTTTTTGGGGAGAGACGTCAAACATAACAATTCCTATGTCATGGTGTATGTCTCACGATACATCCTTTTTCTCTTCATCTTCTTTCTCCGATTCCCTCCTTCCTCTATTCCCCTTCTTCGCTTTCCCTCTTCTTCTTCGATGGGTATTTTTACTGGTATTGCAATAATCAATTTATAAGGATAAAAATTTCATGGCATAATGTGGCTTGACATCACTTGCAAAAATAAAAAGACAAAACTACAGAATTCCTGACAGTTGATTGTAGATGATTAGTTGTTGTGGGACTACTTACCATGAGAGAAGGTGCAAGGAGTTGGGAGTATTATACGTACCGTACCTATTTCTGCTGAAATTGAACTTTGCATCAAAGTATCAATAGATTTCCTTTCTATTGTTTTTCGGTTGTGATTATTTCTTTTCTTTTCTAACATTGATGATGAATACATGAGACTTGCAAATGATATCGATTGTTTTCTTCATCTTCATGGGATGATTTACTATTGCTGTTTCTGGTAAATTTGCAGTGCCCCAACTGTGGAAAGGATTTTCAGATTTTCAGGTAATTTTTTTATTTTATTTTTTTTGTGAATAGATGTATATATTTGTTTTCAACCTCTATATCAGCTAATAAGTCCAATTATAATGATTTCTCTTGAAGGTCTTCTTTAAAGGATGGCTTGCAGCTCTGCCCATACTGCACTCAACCTTTCTCGGGTACGGATCTCAATTATTTCACTGTTTCTTCACGAGTTTTATCTATTATCAGAGTATAGTTATATTATCTTGGTTGTATGGAGCATAGGTCATGTCTGAGCTCATCAGTGTACCTTTTACTTATTTATTTATTTTTCATTCTAGTTTTGTTACTATTCTTGTTCAACAGACTATAAATAAAAGTTTTATTATAGCATACCATTTCTATGTTATGTTAATTGGAGAAATTAAAAGGTGTTTTTATTATAGCATACCATTTCTCGTCAGGAACCTTAATTTATCTTTCTTCCTCATTGGGTTCAATTGAGTTTTTTTGTTTCGCGACTCTAATTTACATCATATGTCCTCTTGTAAAGTTTGAGTAGGGTTGTCCATTCGGTCGGCCCACCCAATATCGACCGAAAATGACCCAAATATGGTCTGCATGGGTTGATTGTTTAGTACACCATTTTCTTTTCAATTAAACTGCCTGTAGAAATACCCGGAATTATCTGGCTAAGGAAGACGTGTGTTATCCAGAAGAGTCATAGTATGTTTCAGGCACCAGATATCACAATTCTATTTAAAATTTCACAGGAGATTTTTTAATTTTAACCAAAGTTCTTCCTATTAGCTAAAGGGATATATGAGGCTCTACGTGATCTATTGAGCTGTCAGTTTTGATGTGTGTTTATTTTCTGTCTAAGCTTTGGTCTTTTCAATATCTTGCATTTGAATCAAGTTCACTGTGGGGTTAGTTCAATGTTACACTTAGTTATCAAACCAATATTAAATAATGACATATATCAATTTCTGATACAATCAAATTTAATGACAGTGGAGGGCGATGAATTTGTAAGAGAATCTGCTCCTTTCACCTCTGATCAGTCTACCACATTTGGAGATATATTCAGTGGTTTCTCTTCTAGCTCCAAGAAAGGTATACAGTCTTGTGCAGTCTATTTAACTTGCAAAACAAATTGAATACTTCTAATTTGTCATTGTATATATGAAATTAACAAATTTCAAACTATCCTCTTACTAGAAAATATTGGTAATTCTGTCTACTTTTTTTTTGTTGCTATTAATCGATGCACAGGAAAGCCCTCATCCTTATCAGTTGTTGATATTGAAGCTGAAGTAAAGGATGTGGAATGATTACAAGTTGTAATTGCTTAATGCATTATATTCTGGTAAGTAATGAACTGATGAAGGATCCCTGAAATTATTTATTCACTTCATATTAGAAATTTACAATCTTCAGCTATTAGGAGATCCCAGTTGATTGCAATAGAGTGGTTAATAACTCTCTTAGGGGTGGCACAGGCAGCTAGCCTGCTAAATTGAAAGTACTTAGCCTGGGGGAGTCGAGACCAGGCCAAGGGCAAGGGCCTGAAGTATAAAATAGGCAAGGACTTCAAGAAGAAGCCCTTCCTCTTCATTATGGCTTGCTGCTTGGATGATTGTAGGGTCCCTGCTTGAAATCGGTCTGAAGTGAGCAACAAGTAGTTCTATTCTTTGTTTAAGGCGTAGTTGTTGCATCTGTTGATCGCTTGAAACCTTCTTTGCCATAGCGATTGAAAAGGTTTGTACAAATTAGAGGTGGATTAGCTGTCACTAGGCCTAGTCACCACAGCTAATGATTTTCATCCCATGACATAATCTTACTCCAAGAGCCATATTTACTTCTTGTAGAATTCGTGTTACGCACAAACTAACTCGGTGTGTAGTGTCTATGATGATCCCTTCGAAATTCATCGTGCTAGTAAGCTCTTGCAATCTGCATGTGCTTTTTGAAGTCTCGCTCAATGTATAGTTCTCTAGTCCAGTTTGAGTTAAATATATTTATACCGAACAAACATTAAATTCAAAGGAGTTTTATGATCTCAGCGAGGACTTCCATAAAATGCATTTCAATTTTTGTGATTGGAAAATAAAAGAAAATTAGTTGAAAAAATAAAATAACTGGAGTATTAACATTTCTCAGACATGCATACAAGTACGAACATTTCCTCATGGTATCATACTATCATTCCCTCACAAAAAAATCCTCATGGTATCATTTCTCAAATAACTTTCTAGGGACAAACAGAATAGGTTGGGATAATGGCTTCAACTTTGTCACATTAAGTATTGATCACCAACCAGTTGTGATGTCGCTGCAAAAATATTGTCTCATCAGTGGCGTAGGATTCTATACAGATCTAGCCTGTCACCGACTGAAGCTCTAAACCTATGACTAGCTGTCTCCTTCCAAATTCCATTTGTGGTTGTAATATTGTAATTTTTTTTATTTCCCCAGTAACTGAATAGGAATTTAGAACAGAGCTTTCATGGACATGTTTTGGTATCATATTCTCCTAGCTATGTACTTATTTTATTCATCACGAATATAATTAAATGTCTGATTCCTTGTGTGCTAAGTTCAACCTATGAGTCATTGTGTTATTTTGTACTATATCACTATTACACGTATACCCTTTTTTAGTTATTTATGAGAAATCATGAACAATTCGCACACATTTTCTCTTAATTCATATAAGCCATATTCAAAGCTCAACCTATGAAAACACCACACGTCGTTGTATTATTTTGTATTATATCATATTACATGTATACACTAGAGTTATTTATGAGAAATTATGAACACACACATTCTCTCTTAACAATATCATATAAGCCATACATTCCTTTTGTTTATTGGCATTAGGATGCTAAAGAACAAGAGAGCTCTTCCGTCAATAGATGGGCTGAGGTTTGGAAGGACAATTACCTGACGTAAAACAAATGATGATTCATAAATCATAAAGCTATGTGCAAAGTGTGCCTGAGACAAGAGTTACTTGTGGTGCAGGTATCTTGTTATTCTCTAAAGTTGGATCTCATTGGAAAAAAGTTGTGCTATTGAACTAGAAGATGAGCAGAGTTACTTTTGGAGAAAGAATTTGGAACCTTGTGCCTTGTACATAATCCAGTATATATTAATCTTGTTTTGCTTCTCCAAATTCATGTTGTTGTATGTCAATTGAGCTTGAAGAAAATCACTTGTGAAGTAGTTATTCTGTCATACAAAATATACTCAACATTCAATTGTATTCTATGCTATTGATTTATTTATTTTCCTTTGTAACTACATGTGAGTTATCATAATTTTTTGTGGTTTTATTTTGTTCTTGCTTTCTTTTGTTGCTTCAACATTGCAGTAAAGGTTTTTGTTGATTATAAATTTGTGCGAGAATGGCATGTTCTTTCTTTTGTTTAACATAGATTGTTTCCGAGTAACTAAGGTCCCATGTTGTGTCCTTTGTGTCTTCTGCATCAATGGAGCCGGTGATTGTGCAGAGAAGGCTTTTGGTCAAAACTCAAAATGTTGTACTAATTGATTGCTGGATACAATACTTAGGATTCTGTGCATCTGAGATTCTTACAACTAAATTTGTTTTTTACAATAAAATGCTTCAACTTTGACCTATATAGCTTTGTATGCTTATAATACTCCCTCTAATCTGCAGTGGATAGTGCAACTAGAAAGTAAGTTAATTAAGTAGAAAGCTTATCTTTAGGAAACTAAAAGTGTGCTGTGTGTATAGTTGAATTTTTTTTTTTTTTGATAAACATATACTAGTTTAAGTTCTTAATCCTGATTTAATATATTGCAACCTAACCAGATATTAAATTGGAGATGAGAAACTTTCCACTGCTTATGACAAAATTTCGAATGTTATAGAATGCAATAGCTCTTGTGTTGAACAAGAGTACCAATAGGAGATTTTATTGTATTTAAATGTGCAGTTGAATATCTGTTTTTATACAAGAAACCTTGTGCAACAGAGCCATTTATTCAACTAAGTGAATGTGCACGCTCTTGTGTGCTATTAAAGATAGAGTAATGTAAATATGGGCTTGGGTCTGGGCTTGGGGTTTTTAATAGGGTAAATAAACTAAAAAAAAAAAAATTCAGGCAAAATACTATCTGTATATCTGTATCTATATTTGAATCTAAACTACTGTATCTGTATCTGTATCTAAACTATTTAATAGATAGATTAAATATAAATATATTTTTATATAAAAATACGTGTCGATTTAATATACTGTCAGCGAGGGCCTCATAAACAATCTCGATTTGAGGGCGCCTTCTATAAAGTAGTTTAGATACATTTTAACTCAACACATTACGGTGTGAGCAGCATTTTCGTCCACACAATGTGACTAGGACAACTAGGTAACCGGTTCTACAATTTTTATTATTTTTAGTCAACTATACACGTAGCAGCTGACTGTACCAATTAAACTTCTCTCTTCCTTTCTCTCCTCGTCTGTTTCTTCTTCTCTATCTCTCTGTAACAATTCTCTTTCTCTGGTTCTCTTTTATCTCACTAATTGATGAGGATGTAGTAAGGTTTGGTATTATAATCGCGATTGTAGTGCTTTTATTTTTGTTATTCTTCACGATTCAAGACAATTGCAACTGATCTTGACTCTCCCAAATTCTAGAGTTTCATGTTCGCAAAAACTACCAATAAAATGGCGAATTGAAATCGAAGCTTGCATTTGTTACATTTGATCTCATTGATAAGTTTCGATTTAGGCTTGGGCATTCAGGTTATTGTGAATCACTGATACAAGAATCTTCTCATCGCCACCATCATCATGATTATAATAATGGTGATGGTGATGGTGAACACCAGACTTCCAGCTTCATGATGAATTAGCAGAAGAAGATCTTGAATTGTATGGATTTGGTCACATTAACATGACCACAACCATGATTTTGATGGCATTTCAGAGCTCTCCAATTTGAGTAAATTCTCCAACTTCTTTTTATTATTATCTTTTGATTAGGTGTTTGTTGATTCCAATCAAATTTAGTAAGGTTTGTTTATGGACTAACTTTAGCTTTAATTGAGACTGAATTTTGAATGTCAAGAAAAAACTTTTCTTTAATAATAATAAAGTATGGTATGGCCATTCAAACTGACTAAATGTTAAAGAGTGATTTTTTTTTTCCATATCCCTTTGCTTTTAATATCTGGAGCTCTCGCCATCTATCTATGTTGCATGTGTTCATAGCTGAATTTTGTATTTGTTCTGTTCTAGCATGTGTATAGAAAAGAATCAACATGTTTCTAACAAATAATTCTTGTTTAATAGATGTATGTGGAGTATATATCGAGCCAAAGTAAAGTTTTTTTTTTTTCTTTCAATTAGTAACTGGATAATTAATGGGGCGAATTTGTCAAAACCCCAGAAAAGATGGGCCGAATTTGCACATACCCCAGACTCTTTTTTTTTTTTTTATTTGAGTTTACCCCAGATTGTCAAATTTTCTGTTATTAAGCCGTCTGCTGACTAGGATGATATGTTCATTAACTAGAATACCCTTCTGATGTGGAAACAAAGTAACAAATTTCACTCACAGTACATTTCAAAAGCCACCGGAACTTTGCCGGAAAAATTAGGAAGACCGGAAGAGACCCATTGAAGTGATTTGAGGATAAATCAAGATGATTTAATCATTTAAGGGATTTGATGTGATTTGGAATTAAACTAGTGAGAGTTATGAGAAATCAAAAGAGATTAAAGAAGTGAGATTGAAGAGACAAAAAAGGAATGGGTTTTAATGAAAGATGTTGAAGTGAACAAAGTTGTGAAGGAATGTAGCCAGTGAAACTCTTATTAAGAAGGAAGATTTGAGTACCTTGGTGATGAGTATTGCAAGTAATTTCAACCCATTTGAGTACCTTAGAATTCAATCAGATTGAAACCAGGTATCAAGATAATGAGTTGGGTCAGTAGAGATAGATGATTTGAGTGAAAGGATTGTTAGTCCATTTGAGTTGAAAAAAACCCAAGTGTATTGAAGCAAAAGAAGAGTTCAAGAGAAATGAAGAACACCACTAAACCCAAATAAATGAGGTAAAGATGAGGTTCATCTTTCTCTTCTATCAATTGTTACTATGGGAGCATGAGATGATGGATTGCAACCATAAAGAAAGACAAAAATGAATTTCTTGTTTTTTAAGCTTAATTAGGATTTCGGTATTTGTTTTTATTGTTGTTGAATCTACAAGTTTAAATCTTGAGTTTTAATGAATATCAACAAAGTTTATTCTTTTTTCAGTTTTATTTTTTATAAATGGGTTTGGGATTTAGGTTAGATCTGAGCCATAGATTTTATTAGATATGAGCCATTGATAAAAAATGGGGGTAGAATACATTCAATAATATTTTATTAGCATTAAGCCACGTAGAATATCAGTGGTGTCAATAGACGGCTTAATAACAGAAAAACTGACGGTGTGGGGTAAACTCAAATAAAAAAAAAAAAGTCTAGGGTATGTGCAAATTCGGCCCATCTTTTCTGGGGTTTTGACAAATTCGCCCTAATTAATGAGATAGGGGATAAGAAGAAATCATAAATGTTAAGCAAGCACTAGTAAAAATAAAAAGGTGCCCTATTTTCATCCTGTACATGTTTACAATGAACATATGCAGTCTTTCATTAGCTTGTGTTTCATCTGATGGGAAGGGAATGAATATCTCTACAGGTTGGGTGAGGAGAATATTGCACACAAACTATTTAATGAATTGCTCCAGCTAACGCAAAAGTGGAAATTGGAAAATCAATTGCCCAATTTTGTTCTTGATTATCAATTTTCACTTATACTCAAAAAATTTCTTCATTATTTATGTTATTAATTGTTCTTGTTCTCGTGGACAATTTGAGAGACACGGTGGGTTGCTATTTAGATTAATTGGTAATTACTATGAGAGGCATAGTGGCAGTGGGTTGCTATTTAGATTAATTAGTAATTACAATGAGAGGCACAGTGGCAGAAAATGATCCTGAAAGGAAACATGGTGTCTTGATCGGAGAATGTTGGGAGGACCGCATGGTAGGCAGTGGGGTACTAACCTTTACCATGTTGCAGGCATCGTCAGGTAGTCCGACTGTCTGTGGCGCTCTCTGGTGGCTATGAGGATGATAAGGATCACGGTGAATGACAACAGTATACATTTTTCATGTCAGAAATGACTACACAAGTGCCTATATGGATGAGAAAAATCAAGAAACTCCAATTTCTTTCTAAAACCTCCTTCGATTTGTGCTTTTTATCTTCTTATTTTTTGGGCCTGATATTGGGCTTTGGCCCAAGTGGAGTTCAAGTTGTGTGACTTAAATGTATTAATTATCATGTTCAACAAGATTTACTAAAATTGACTTAAATATTTGAAAGAGATTTTGGCACTAACCCCCCGTGTGAAAGTCGAAATTTGCGTTACCCCAGCAGTTACCCCCAATTGGACGGAAATAATAGACGGTGTTACAAAATCAATTTTTAATTTTTTTTTAAATAAAATATTATAATAATACCAAAACTATCTCTTTTTACTATAATAATAATGTCACGTGTCACAATCTTATCCATCTATTTAGTACTTAATCTAACGGTCAACTTTGTTGTCTTCCCCAAAAATCCAAAATCCCCAAAAATTTATAAATAAACCTAACTTTTCTCAAACAAATTTCATGTTCTTTAAATTTAAGAGATTTTTGGACATACCCCCCATTTGAAAGTCGAAATTTGAGATACCCTCCCATTTGAAAAAAAAAATTGAGATACCCCCCATTTCAAGATAGAAGAGTTTTACATCCGTAGGTGTTACAGCCGTAGGTGTGTTTTATGATGGACGGCTAAAATAACGCCACATCTTGAAATGGGGGGTATCTCAAAAAAATTTCAAATGGGGGTATCTCAAATTTCGACTTTCAAATGGGGGGTATGTCCAAAAATCTCTAAATTTAAAGCTAACAATTAGAAAAAAGTATGGGTGATTGAGGGAAACATGTATCTACTATTATTTTTAACAAATTTCTCAAACAAATTTTATTTTCTTTTTTAAAAATTTATTTTCTCCTTCAATTATTTTTGCAAATCGATTTGGGGGTATTGTTAAGAGATTTTTGGACATACCCCCCTATTTGAAAATCGAAATTTGAGATACCCCATTTGAAAAAAATTTGAGATGCCCCCATTTCAAGACAAAAGAGCTTTACAGGCTGTAGGTGAGTTTTATAATGGACGGCTAAGATAACACCACGTCTTGAATTGGGGGGTATCTCAAAAAAAATTTCAAATTGGGGTATCTCAAATTTCGACTTTCAAATGGGGGTATGTCCAAATATCTCTATTGTTAAATATGTGTGTTTCAGTGGGGGTTTTTTACTAATTATGTTTATTATTTACATGTTTAAAGAAGGGTAGTTTTGGTATTATTAAAATATTTTATTTTACGAAAATTCAAAAATTGATTTTGTAACGTCGTCTCCTTGTTTGGTCCAATTGGGGGGTAACTACTATATTTTTTTCAAATGGGGGGTAACGCAAATTTCGACTTTCAAATGGGGTAAGTGCCAAAATCTCTATTTGAAATATATACTCCCTCCGTCCAACTTTTATATGCACTTTTGGTGTTTACACATGGATTAAGAAACCATAATTAATGATGCAAAAGTAATTAATTTTTTATATACATTTTCAGTTTTGCCTTTCATTTAATACTCCACTTCTAGATATTCAAACTTAGAAATTTGGAATAAGACTTTGAAATGGTTGATAAATTAATAAGGGTAATTTGGTAATCTGAATTCTTTTTTCACCTTGAGAATGATAAAATGGACAAGATTTTGGGACAAAAAAAAAGCTGAAAAGCGCCTATAAAAGTTGGACAGATAATACTCCCTCTGTCCCAAATTATAAGTACCTTATTCCATTTTATATTGTCCCAAAATATATGTCGCTTTTGACTTTTCAACACATATTAATTAAGTTAAATGGTTCATTTGTCTATATTACCCTTGCTTTGAGATTAGAGTAATTATTCTAGTGAAAAGTTAGACATTATAATTAATATTAAATAGGGGTAAATTAGAAAATTAAGTTAATAGACAAACAATAAATGATGTTTCCTTAATAAGTAGAATATTCCAAAAGGTACTTATAATTTGGGACGGAGGGAGTATATATGATCATAATTATATTTTTTTTTTAGGGCGAATTTGTCGAAACCCCAGGAAACCTTAGCTGAATTTGCATAAACCCTAGACTTTTTTTTTATTTGCATTTACCCCAAACCGTCAACTTTTCTGTTAAAAAACCGTCTGCTGACTAGGATGGCAGGTAAATTTACTGGAATACCCATTTTCTTCTCTTTCATATCCAAAGCAAGCTCACAAGGTTTAAGCTCTCTAATGGCGGTGTTACCAAAACACTCAAAAATATTCTCAAACGAAAGAATTGTTACTCAATTTCCAAAACTTCTCCTTCAAAATTCAACTTAGTTTCAATTCTAATCTCAAAACCCTTATATCTAATATTTTCTTCAATACCCACAACTCAAAATCTTCCTCAATTCAATCTATCTCTCGCTTACTCCAATATTCTCATTATAACTCAATTCAATCGTTTTTACAGGAATTAGTAAAGAATTTGGTGAAATTAAACAATTGGATTATGCTAAAGGATTTGATTTGAATATACCAAACTTAGTGATAATATTGTTGTTAATAGAACTCTTACTGTGACTAAATTTGATATACAGATTCCGACTTTTCACACTACGTCAAAAATGTCATTTTTCGACTGCCCAAAACAGTCGAAAATTAGTAAATTGACGGTTTTAGGCAGTCATGGGAGCCGTCGTTAATAATGTAGTCATTTTTGGTTTTCGACGGCTTGAAACTGTCAAAATAAATACGACTGCTATAGACTGTGGATAATATTTGAAATAAACGACTGATCAGGACCGACGTTTCAATTTAAATTCGACTGATATAGACAGTCAATTATCTAATAAGTGTTGTTTTAAAATAAATAAATAAATATTAAAATAATATTTTTATTGTTTTTAACGACGGTTGAAGTCTGTCAAATTTGTTTGAAAAAAATTAATATTTTTTAAATAAATAAATAAATTATTATTATTATTTAAAGAAATAAATTATTATTATTATTATTTAAACAAATGATCAATTGAAACTTTCAAATCCCATCCAAAAAAGTTTCATTAACAGTAAATACATGTTACATTTCATGTTCTATAAATATAAGCAAAATAAACTAACTGTTCAAGAGACTATATATACATCAAGTCAATCTACAAAAAACTTCATTAAGATCAAGTTGTGAATAAAAATCTGATCCTCCTAAATTTCTCTCTTGATGGTGTAACCAATCAAACAAAAGAGACAAAAGTCTTTGGCCATGCAATTAAATCGCCGATTGAAACATCCCCAAGCATTCCTTCTCCAACATATAACTCAGTCATGTGGTCAAAGATTTCATCAACTCTAATGCAATATGTATCCGGAGATGGTGGTGTAAGAGTTATACATATGTTCCCAAGTGCCACATTTCTTTGCTTGAAATTTTTTAGAAGACACCGAGTGGTTGTCATTGGTGAATCTTCATGTGATTCGTGAAGAGACGGTGAATGTCGTCTTGCCTAAACATAAAGAAAAAAAGAATTGTAGTATGAAACTAGACATATATCGAATAAACAATTTAATTACCTTAGATACAAGGATAGAATAGAACACAATTTAGTATAGAAACCAAAAGTTGAAATCAAACAATGTTTTACCTGGGAAGCGTTATCCATTTGAGGAGACTCTCGAATATAAACCGCTAGTTTTTCTTCAAGTATTTTTCGCTCTCTTGACTCTTCGTCAAGTATTTGTATGATGACACGAAAGTTCGTCTCACTGCTTTCATGTGCCCTCTTCTCTTGTTGAGCAATGCGTTTGTAAGGAGCTGCTGCATGGATGACAGTCTTAGAGACTCCACTGCCAATACCTCCCCCTTCCATCAACACCACAAACCTAATCAAACAACCAAATTTATATTGAACTCAGTTGCAGTTTTTCATTCACCAATGTAATTCCTCATAAATAATCTAAATTGACAAGGATAGTATCACATACAATTGCCACTGGATCATGGTCTAGATCTGTTTCTCCAAGATAGGGATCAATACTTATAAGCCTTCTGATTTCATCCTATAGAATAAGATATAGGCAGAAGGTTTAATGCTAAAATTCAAAGTACTTATTATGATAAGAAAATAAAAATTACATTATACTAACTAGTGTAGGTCGGGTTTCAAGAGATGGACAAGTTCCATCAGTTTTTGTATGTATAGCCACGAACAATTGAGTCCTTGTGACTGTACCAGTAGGACTTTCTTTTTTCTGCATGACGTTGTATAAGAAAATCTGATTTAATGATTGTCATTTTAATGGAAAAAAATTAAGCAAAATTTTAATAAAAAAGTATATATATATATATATATATATATATATATATATATTACCAGCTCCTCTTTAGTCCTAGCTGCTCCACGTCTACCAGATGTGTGGGGCAGCTTCATATGTTCTCGAGATGACTTGCCTTTTTGACGCCTAAGTTGATCATCATCTGTTAAGCAAATCTCTATAAAACGTTCCCATTCTTCTTTCTTCACGTGCTTTGGTATATTTTTAATATGTTCTGCTTGTGTGTGATATTGATCGAAGACTCTACGAAGTGTATATTTCCAATTCTTCCAAGATATATTGGCTTTTTGAAATACACATGCTTGTCGACAAGGTTCAAGGTCATACTTCTCCTATAAAACACAAATAAAATATTAGTTTCAGTTTAGGAAGCAATTTTAGTGATGAGCATATGCAAACACTATATGAACAATATGTGAATTTAACTAAAACTTACCAAGACAGAATCCCATATTTTATTACCCTTGATAATTTCTGGCACAGTAGGCCAATCAGGGAAAGTGGGGGGGCAATGAACCTTTGTAACTCTACCTATTAAGGTGACAAACTTTGTTGAACCAGGACCAATTGGTTGGCCCTCATCATTGAATAAAACGTGTAGTTCACCTTAAACATTTTAACCAGATAAAGTATAAAACAAAAAGAATCTTAACCAACGAAACAACAAAAAGTAATTAACATTATTAGAAATTCACCTCTTGGTGGTGGCTCACTTTGTTCATCTCTAGTAGGCTGAAATGCATTCTCTGACATAACTGAATCATAAATAATTCACCATAGCAAACATCACCAACTGAAGTGTTAGTAATAAGACAATATAAAAATGATATCCATTCCATTGACAACATAAAAATAATGTATTCAAGCAAAGAAGATTATCAAAACAACAATACATGCAAAACATTCTAAGTTGCATTGAAAGAACATCCACATCATGAGTCAGAAATACATGCAACACATTTCAGAATAATACATCAATTATCATCGTCTTCTGTGGGTTCATCAACTAAAACAGATGACAGTACATCTGCTAATATTGTTGCTTCAAATACCAAAGGGTCTTCGTAAACATCCACATCTTGATTCAACCTCTTAGGAGCATGGAGAACAACATGCCAATTATCTCTGCTCAAATCCTTGCAATAAAAGACTTGAGTAGCTTGTGAAGCAAGAATGAATGGTTTGTCATTTTCATTTGTATTTCGACTGAACCTTCCTAAGTTAACAAACGCCAAGTTTGTTTCTGAATCCACTGTACATCCATTCAATTTATCCCCTACTCTTACCCAATCACAGTAGAATACTACCTCTTTGAAGTTGTGGTAATTCAATTCTAGTATTTTTTTCACAATACCATAATAAGTGACTTCATCATCCACTAGGTTTGTATCCTTCGCACTTGACCGAAAGCTGGTTATAGCATTCATAGATACCCCACTATTTTGTGTTGTTGTATTCACTTCTGATTCTTGAGTACAAAAAACATACCCATTAATTGAATACGCATTATATGACAAGGCATAGAAGCTTGGACCAACAACAATCTTCTTGAAAAGAGTTTCTGGTTCTTGTTCTAGTTGACTCCTAAGCCAAGGAATGTAATCCATTATTTTTTCTGTTATAGGAGCAGTCCTATGGGTTCTACCCTTAGATTTGTGGATTTGGAGGTATGTTTCGTAATTCCTGAAAAATATAAGGAATATGTGTTAAGTGTAGAACTACATCTAAAACATAGATTTACAAATTTAAAAGATGCAAGGAGTTTTACTTTTCCCATTGGATATGTTCTGGACACTTCTTCATAACCCACTTTCGAGCTTGCTCATATTGTAAAGTTGGAAGTAAGTAGTATTTTCCTTTCTTATCAATAGGGTAAGCATCCTTAACATTATCATCTAGTACGACCCCTCGTCCTTTCTTTTGGTTTCCTCTTTTACTTTCAGGAATGTACTCCATACAATACCTCATTGCCTCGTCCATAAAGTATTGTTCTGCAATACAACCTTCTGGAAAGGTCTGGTTCCCGACATACCCTTTGTATACTTTCATCATCCTATAAATTAACTTTAGTTAGATATTAATGCATAATCTAGAATGAAACAAATATATAACAAATATAATCCAGAATGGAACACCCAAGGGCAAGTGAACAAAGTGTTTAAAATTGATTACCGTGAGTACACCAGCGACAACAAAATTTATCAATATCATAAGCACCTAAACAGTTTCTATTGTGGTGGCTAAGTGTCAAGAGTATGGATATCTGTGAGACTATGAAGCATACAACCTAAATCTGTATTGTGATGTTGTGTGACAGAGTAGAAAAAAAAAAATCTGCAAACACTATAAGTATGATCAAAACTAAATGTGGGCATGGTTATGTACGTAATATATAACATTAATGTATACTTTTCAATGAAACAAATAGATAAATAGTAGCAGCTTGCTAACCTCTCAAAGAGATACATCCAGCGAAACCTTACTGGTCCACAAGCTTGTGCCTCTTCAGTCAAGTGCACAATAAGGTGGATCATGGAAACAAAAAACGAAGGTGGAAAGTACTTTTCAAACACACACAACGCTTCCACGACACGCTTCCCCATGTTTGAAAGCTCGATACGATAACCTTAGAACAAAGGACATTGAAAAACAAGGACAATTGTCGAATTGCTGAACGTAAAGGCTTATGCTTTTTAAAAGCATGCATCAACAACATTGGCAATAGTTGTTGTAAAAGTATGTGGTAATCGTGTGACTTAAGACTCTTGAGCTGAAAAGTCTAAGTTTACATTGTATTTCCAATTAGTGATATACCCCATAGGAACCTTTAATTGGTGCAAAGTACGACAAATCATTTGTCGCTCTAAAAGGGAAAGTGAAAAAGGAGCCTTAGGTGCGCATAACTTGCCATTTTTTTGGACCAACCACAATTCTTTTCTTATCTTCAAAGCTTTCAAGTCTCTACGAGCTTCCATACCATCCTTTGTCTTACCCTTTGTGTCCATTATTGTGGCAAAAAGGTTCTCGGCCACATTCTTTTCCACATGCATCACATCTAAGTTGTGACGAATAGACAAGTCCTACAATAAGTGAAATTATGTTATTATAAATAAATTGCATAAAACATAGAGTAATATATAATCAACTACGATGACAATGTACTGTACCTTCCAATATGGCAAGTCAAAAAAAATTGATCTCTTTGACCATGGACTTTTCACTTCTTTTTTAGGCCTTTTTCTCTTTTGGCCAATTTCCTTCCCAAACGTAGTCTGGATACTATTCATTTTGCACAAAACTTTATGACCCCTTAGACGACGAGGATGCTTACCATGCTCTTCTTTCCCATTGAATTGTGATTTTTGAAATCGAAAGGGATGACTCGAATCTATTAAGAACTTTCTATAACCCATATATGCGTATTTTCCTCCATGTTTTATCCAAGACGAACATTGCGAGTCTCATTAGCAAAGTCACTAAATTTATAATTCACCGACTTCCAACAAGAAGAATCTACTGGGTGACGCATGTGGCTTTCATTTTCAACTGACTTTGAATGCCATATCATATTTTCAGCAATCCATGGCACACTATATAGTTTCTGCAACCTCTCTGTCAATGGAAAATATCTTAATTTCTTCCACGGTTTGGGTTTAAGATTTGGCTTGGACTCGTCTATTGGTTTCCACCTACTAATTGTACATTTAGGACAACTTTGTTTATCTTTATGTTCCCCCCAATATAATATGCAATTATTCTCACATACATGGATAACCTCACACTTCATACGCAACGACTTAATCATCTTTTTCGCACTTGCAGTTTTAATTGGTATTGTATTCTCCTCTGGTAGAATTTTTTTCACAAACTCCAATAATTCAGTAAAACTACTATCTGACCACTTATTTCTAGCCTTCATGCTTAGCATCTCAATTGTAACTGATAGTTTGGAATGTTCACTTTGACACAAAGGATATAATGGTTGTGATGCATCTTCCATCAGTTTCTTGTACTTAATATCCTCTTGTGAATTATATATAACTTCAGCACCATCTTCATCTTGAACTTCATCTAAACAAGCATTCAAGTCATTCGGATGAATACGTCCCAAGGAGTCATTTACCATGTCCTCCATTCTTGGAAACATATCATCCTCATGTATATTGGTTGACGAAGAAACACTTCTATAGTTAACTCCACTTCTGGAAACCGACTCGCCATGGTGAATCCATGACGTATATGACTTGTCTACACCATTACATATTTAATGTTCAAAAACATTATCTGCTGTTTTCTTTTCTAAGTTGCGACATTTCACATAGGGACAACAATACCAATCATATTCTTTTCCTAGACTTTCTTGCGTGAATTTTATAAATGATCTGACACCCATGATATATTCTGGAGACAACATTACTGCTTTCATCCATTCCTTGTTAGCAAGTGTCAACGACATATTTTATAAACAAAATATCATTACTGTAGTAAGTTTAATTTCAACAAATTTGGAGAATATATATGGTTAACATAACAAACAACTTCAGACTTCTATATATGCTTCAATACAAGATCAATATACATTAAACAAAAAATATATGCAAGTGACTTGTATATACTTTACTGTATAAATTTTATAAGCTAAAAAAGTTGTTACTAATTGGGAACATTTACAGTCAGCTACAAGGTTATGATGACCATATTTAAAAGTGCATCATACAGTATATGTTGGGCAGGTAATATGTGATCCAATTCACGTCCATTTGTATGTCCAACAAAGTAAGGGTAAAACTTGTGTACCTTGGATTTATACGAGAATTCGTTTGCGTAGTTTTTTTCTTAGAAAATGGCCAGAAACTGCAACTTCACTTTCTTATTTCTTGTCAACAGAGGACACAACTCTGTGACAAGTGCTTCCGCTCCTGGAACCTGGTTGTATAAACAGTAAGCTCCCATAAAAAATAAAAGTAGAATCACACTTGTGCTCCTAGACCCAAACTATAAAGTTTAGACTATTGTTATGTGTATAAGTATCTGGCACAGGGGATAAGTGTATTCTAGGATGCTTCAATGAAAAAAAGAAAAAATAAAGTTTTTATTTTTCTTTCTTTTAGTCCATTTTTTCTGGTATTGAAATAATGTTTGATGTTGGTCTTTACTTATAATCTAACAAGAAACCTCAAGAAAAAAACCCTTCTTTGGTCGTTTTAGAAACTTGTACAGAGTAAATACTTCATAAAAGATCCAACTTTGAAGTAGATCTAAAAGACCAACCATGAAAAAAAACAAAACTTTAGATTAAACCCCCAAAATTATGCTTTCAATAGGCTTAAAAATCATAACTTTTACCTAAAAAACAATACCCACTTACAATCAAACCATACACCTCAAAAGGGAACTTTCTAAGGTTGATTTAATAGTTTACATCATCAATTAGAAGCATAATAGATGACAAAATCAAACCTTTTGATTGAAGTTCCCCACTCTGAATCACTTTGGTAGTGTAAAATTAAATTTTAGCCCCAAATTGTAAGATTTAGCTAGCTTTTCTTCACCATCTTCCAACTAGCTACAGAAAGGTTAGCAACAACTTTAGAAACCAATTTGAGTGATGAATTGAGCAGAGAGAGAGAGAGAGAGAGAGAGAGAGAGAGAGAGAGAGAGAGAGAGAATTAGGAAAGAGAAGGTAGAGCTAAAGATAGCTAAAATTTTGGGCGGAAAGAAGTGAAATTTTCAGGAAAATGGTGCATTGCCCGCCTAAAAGAGGTGGTTTTCTACCTAAATCAGTTAAGACGGTGGGGAGCTGTCTAATATGTGCAAAGAGTTGTCGTTAAATATTCGACAGTTTTTAACAGTCATTTTTCACCCGCCCCCAGTGTCATTTATTGGGCTTTTTGACGTAGTGTCAATTGGTATTCCACATACATTTAGGAAGACTTCATTGATTGTGGTCACTTGTTAATTTAGAGAGAGTGCTACTATCGTCAACGCGAATGGGTGGGCATTTTGACAGGGAAGATTATTTCAATATGTAGTTAGATTTGGTTATCTTTTGTTTCGAAGAATGTAAGAAACAAAACAATATTCATAGAGACCTTTACCTTCGATCATCCTTTCCCACGGGAACAAATTAGAATGGAGAAGTAGAAGACGATGGTTGTGTCTGAGTTTTTTCACAATCTAAGATTTAGATTAGATCTTAGCCTTCCATTTTTATCCGATCACAATCAAAAAATCTGCTAAGGGTAGGATTGGTATATTAGAAGAACTTTTAATAACAAATATTCTCATCCTAGTCAGCAGATGGTTTATTAACAGAAAATTTAACGGCCTTGGGTAAACTCAAATAAAAAAAAAAGTCTAGGGTTTATGCAAATTCAGACAAGGGGTTTTGACAAATTCGCCCTTTTTTTTAAAACATGACCTTAGTTGACAAAATTAACTATCTTTGACTTAATAATAATTTGGCACTTAATTATACTCTCTTTGTTTTTAGAAACCACCATTAAGTTCAGTTTATCCTATAGTCCACGAAGCAATATACCAACACCAAAGTAAGTCATCTCAATTTTATAACAACTCAATTTGAAGGCATAGAATCAAATCTATTTTATAACAACTCAATTTGAAGGCATAGAATCAAATCTATTATGTAATATAACTTAATCCTCAGCACCTTTATAGCTTATCTCATGCTGACATCATTTACTTCCCCATCTTATCACATTCATGTTCCACACGTCCCAACTACTAGACATCACCATCAATCTACATCTAATTATTATTTTACCCCATTATTACTAGTACATTTAAACCTTGATATATATCTGATCTTGCCGAAAATAAAATAAAACAATACCTAGTTAATTAAAAAAAATATAAAATAATATTTTTGGTTGGTCCCAACTTAAGTATAGTCAGTTCAATTAATAGTTTGTTAAATTTATTAGATAATACATTTATCTATGTCTTTAAAGACTCAACTAATATATGAATTAATAATTTCTCGATAAACAAATATATTTTATGTTTTCTCAGAATAAAAGTCTAAATGTTACTTGTTCTTCTTGAAATTGATGTTTATATCCATCAGTTTATCTGGTATTTTGGTTGTACATTGTCTAAGTTTACGTTTTAAGAGAAATTGGTTTCCAATTGTTTATTTATTTAATTTGGGAAACACGATTTTGTAGTTTTTTTTTTTTTAATTGAAATTGTTTCAATCAATACCATAACATTTAACCGTTGAGTTAACTAATTAATTACAGTAATACTCTATATAGGAATAACCTCTACATAATCATAAAAAAAATTGTTCTCAATTTTGGTCAGTTATAAATAGGAATAACCTCTATATTATAATAAATTATAAATTTTTTTTGTCTCATCTGAAGAAATTTGCCTCCATACAGTAATAATTAGTTACATTGTAATAAGTCGTCAATTGTCGAATATGACCACAAAAATCAATTGAGATCAACAATGGTCACTTAAATAAAAGTCATGGAGAGTAATCAATTTAAATCAAAATTAGCTCAAAACTAGTCAACTAGATCATTTTAGGTCAAATTTAGTCCTTCCCTTAACATGTTTATTAATCGATTAAGGCGTCACAATAGGTCGCCTCTAGTCACAAAAATCAATTGAAATGCAAATTGGTCAATTTAAATTAATTTTGGCTCAAAAACACAAAATTATACCTTAATTAGTCGCATGCAAACTTTAATATTTAGATCAATATTAGGCAAGTCAAAAGAATCAAAATTACTAAATTTATAGAAAAAAAATCCCAAAAATAAAGTCAAGTCAACTTCTTGTAAAAAAATTTAAGTGCCAAATTAATCGAGTCAACTCCAGTCAACTTGATCAATTAATGTCAGACTTGGTTAAAATTTGTCAATTTATGTCTGACATGGTTAAAAGTGGTCAATTAATGTCTAACTTGGTAAAAAAAATCTAAAATCAGTCATGCGGACTTTAGTATGTGGGTCAATATTGGTCAAGTCAAATAAATCAAAATTACTAATTTAAATAAATCATAAAACCAGTCAAGTCAATTCTTGTACTTTGGTTAAAATTAAGACAAAAATAACTATAAAAATCATGAAAATTATTTTTTTCTATAAACTTAATGTAACAACTCGGATTTTTCTACTCCTTTAAAATTTATATTTTATGGATTTGTTTGAATTAGATTTCAATTTAAGACACGTGGATATAATATTAATAAAAAATAATATCATACAGATATTATAGAGGAGAGGATTCGTGATGTAAAGGGCATTTTGGTCTTTTGCACGAGGGACATAGTTGATATTTAAAAATTTAAAGAGATAAGGGTAGTATAGTAATTTGGGTTAAAGGGGTGAGTTATGATGAAACCAAAATGGGCAGATGATGTCATATGGTATAAGTTATAAGGGAAAAGTCAATGTTGGTGGTAATGAGTAATGGCTAATGATTGGGGTATCATGAAATAATAATTGGATTGGGTTTTGGGTTGAGTAATCAACTGGGTCATGAGATGGAATGGGTATGAAGGGTATGAAGAATCTGACGGCTATGCATGATTGGGAGATAGGTTAAAAGAGAAGTTAGGTTAAAAGATTTTGACTTATTATTTTGTTATGGGAGGCACAGACAGCAAGGAAGAGGAGGAAAATGAGAGAGAAGGCATAAAGAGAAAGAGGAATTAAGAAGGGTAATTTCTTGGAAAAACACAAGATTATGGCGGCATGTCCCTAACAGGCACGAAAATGGGCAAATATACCCATTAGGCATGGAATTGTACTTTTCAGAAAATGGGCAAATATACCTATTAGGCATGGAATTGTACTTTTCAGATTTTTGTTCGTATAATACTTTTTTTTATCTTTTCCTCACTTTTACATATATATTTTTTTTAAAATTTATAAATTTCATAACTTTTTATTCAAAAGTCAGATTTTAATTTTTCTTATATAGTTGGAAAGCTCTCGAGAAGATCTATTCAACAAAATCCTACATGACTACTAAATTTTAAACTTTAAGAAAATCATAATTTCGTAATTTTTCATAAGTATGTACAAGTCAAAAATTGGAATGTAAAGGTCAATTTATTGCTATAAAATGGTCTATTATAACGAGTGTAAAAGAAATACATACTTGAGGTCCCCAGGTAAAAGCTAATTGAACAATCAAATAGTAGAGATCCATAAACCAAATATATAGAGGTCACAAAAATAAATAAAAGAGGTCCACACAAAACCACTAGAGGTCAATGAAAACATAAAGGACATCTTAGTAGTCTGTCCAAAAAATTCACAAGTTGCTAACTTGTGAATGATCCATTATTTATATGTGCAATTCCAAGAATTGCTAACTTTTAATTATGTAATTCTAAAAAATTGTAATAACAATTCTACTAAATTGCAATACCACTAATGTGCGGTTTCAATTTTTGATAGCAATTCTTGACAGCAATTCCACTTGGTACACTACCACTAACTTGGTCGTTTCCAATTAATAGCAATTTCAAACTTTAAATACTAGTAGTAGAAGGTATTATTATAAACTAACTTTTGGTAAAAAAACAGGACTAATCATTAATGTGATAGTTTGAAGGGACTAATTGATAATGTCCATTGCAATTTGCATGGCTAATTTAATCACTGGTAAAAAAAAGACAAAAAAAGGTAGTATCGGAAGAAAAATTATAAAAAGTACAACTCCGTACCTAATGGGTATATTTTCTCATTTTCGTGTATGTTTGAGGTATGCCACTATAATCTTGTGTTTTTCTATTAAATTACCCGATTAAAAATGAAAAAAGGTGAAGTGACAGAGAAAGAATTAACGAAGAGAGATAGGGTGTGTGTGTTGAAAGGGAAAAAAGAAGAAGGACAAAGAGAAAAGAGTATCGATGGGAAAAGACAATGCGAAAACCGAGGTGAGATAAATGAGTAGAATAAAAGTATGTTGCAGACAGAGAAAAAGAGAAAAGGTTGACTCTGCTGGTGGAATTTGCTTGGATGACAACACGTGTAATTTTAGGTTTGGTTTCAACAGTGAGTGGAATTTCTTCTCTTGAATTACATTATTATTAGGGCGAATTGGTCAAAACCCCAGTAAAAATAGTTCCAATTTGCACTAACCCCAGAAGTTTTTTATTCTTTGAGCTTACCCCAGCTCGTTAACTTTGCTGTTAGACCACCGTATGCTGACTAGGATGTTAGGTAAAGTTACAAGAATGCCCTTCTTATTGGCTAAGACATTTCACGCCAAAAAAACTTTCCCTCTAAAACTGTAGCATCTTGGACACGTGTCTAAATCTTAACCATCTAAATGAACGACCAAGATTAAATATTCCAGAACTACTTAAAGAACAGAAAACACTGAGTTTATGCCCTAATCTTTTGCCCTAGTTTCAAAACTTTGTTTTTGTATTGCAAAATTGGTTGAATTACAAACGAAATTGAAGGAGCAAAATCCAAGCCAATGGAGTAGTCAAGGTTCAACTGCATCTCAGCCAATTCAGCAAAGTAAGACAACTAGGTGGATGCCAAGGGGATAGTAATCAGCAGATTGTACTTCAATTATATTTTGGAGGAGCGTGTGTGTTCTGAACTATGTTTTGGAGTTAATATCTTCTGTGAGCTGTAAGTGTGATACATTGAGGGTTGTTTAGCATTTTGGTATCTTCTGTGCTTTATTGTTCACTTGACAGTATTTTTGATGAAACGAACAAGTTGGTTTTGGTTTAATTTGTTGTGCAGTGCAGTGTTTTAATTTCATTGTGTAATATTTTCAGCTTCAGGAAATGCACTCTTAACACACATTGCACACTAACAGCTTCAGGAAATACACTCACTGCACACTCACAACACTCATTGCACACTAACAGCTTCAAGAAATGCACTCATTGCACACTCACAACACTACTATTGCACTGCAGAAATCAAACAAATAACACTACTACTGACTGCACTACACACATAGCACTACTACTGCACTGCAGAAATACATTCATACTCGTAAGCAGAAATACATTGAAAAAAAAGAAGAAGAAGCTTACTAACACAAAAGAAATTTATTCAACATCATAAGCACAAATACATTCATACTCATACCAGTTTTGGCATTAAATCAAATAAATGACATTCAAATTTCAACTTTGGACATTAGCTTCATAAGTTTACTCACAACAACCACACTTCCTGAAGCACTCATTTCAATTTTTTTATTTACACAAATCTTCAAAGTCAGTGAATCATCATCTTCCTTCTTCTTCTTCTTCTTTTTCTTCCTTCTTCGTAGCATTTTGTTGAAGTTCTTTAGCAATCAATTCATCCAACCACTTAAAACCCTTGCAACCATTTTGGCCAAAACAACTTAGAAACTTTCTTCCTTTATTGAGATCTGTAGTGTTGGTCCCAAATTTCATTTTGTGCTGTTGATTACCTTTTACACAATTATAATTCTTGAATTTGCAATCCTTCATCCAATGATCATGTTGGCTACAAATAAAGCACCCTCCCTGAAAGAGAAACTAAATTAGATGGAGAAATGAAGTAAATTAGGGCCTGTTTGATAACCGGTGAATAAAATGAGAGGATTTACCGGTAAATTTGGTCAACCGGGTAAATGGGAGGTTTGGGGAATGGTCAACCAGGTTGAAATTAATTTGCCGAATTCACCTGTGTTTGTTAACAACTTGGGTAAATGTTAGGTAACAGAATTTGCCGAATTAACCGGTGTTTGATAACTTTTTGCATACCTGGTGAATCACAAATAACTATGGGCCATGGACTCTTTGATTGTGATATGGGCATTATCCATCCATATTGGGCTCCGGCCCAAATATGATAAAGGGCTATTCTTGTAACATATGAAGTATAACTATGGTCCATGGACTCTTTGAATTTGATATGGGTCATTACAAATCTATATTATCCACACCTCAACAAATGTATTAATATTTAATTTTTCGATAATAAAAATATTGAACAAGTGTCTCATTTTTAGTATTTGATAATAAAGATAGTTAATATATTATCCACTTCAACAAATGTCTTATTTTTTGTTTATTATTATTATTTGATTTTTATTTGATAAATTATTTTTTATGAAAGTAAAGATATAATTTTATGAAAGTGAATATGTGACCAAGATATTGCTGTGCGCAGCGGAAACTTATGCACAAATACCCAAGATTGAAATAGTGTATGAATCAAACAAAAACAAAACAAACTCACACAAAACACAAGATTTACGGGGTTCGGCTAATATTGCCTACGTCCACGGACAGACAACAATCTTCCTTATAGAGACGATTATACAAGCCCTCACGAAGAAACCAAAGTGTTCTTCCTCACAAAAGCTCTCTCTCAAACTCTCTAATGGCTTCTCACAATTTCTCTCACATGAAGATTAGGTTTTCCAACCTTCTCATTGGCTTTATATCATAGCCTTACAATCAAACACAAAATGGGCTTGAATAGGCCCATATTCACAAAAATTTTGGATCTAAAATTTGCTCATTTTGCCTCTATTGCACCGTAACTTGCCTTTTGCGTGCTTTCATTTTAGAAACATTGACAGTATGCTAACATGAATTATGTTCTGTTTCATCTAAATACCCACATAGAAGTACAGAGCCACATAATCTTCTGAAACCTTTGAAGAACAAATACATAATCCATCAAGTGATCAAACTATCAATCCAGTTGGCCTTTTTTCCATGATATTAAAACTACCACACATCCATGATATTAACATCTCCTACACAAACGTAACTCAATATACTGTATCTTCCTTGATATATATGCATGCTTTAATAAGGATGCCCATGTCCAAAAATGTGCATTAATTCTTGAACCAAAATATTAAAAAGATTTTGAAAATGTTCTCATAACAAGAAGCACATAAAAGCATAAGTGAAACGAAATTTCATTTATTGAAAATCAAGAAACAATGAGAGAGTTTAATAATGAACTCTTTCTTCTTACAATGAAACAAACAAGGGCACCTCCTTGATATAAGATCAAGGGAGTAGGTGAGCCTAATAACAATAAGCAAACTAACTTAGAAAGAATTGAAGCACGTTGATGATATCAATTCTTAGACATGGGGTTGGGGTTGTTAGTAGTGGTAGTGTTGGAAGAAGTGTTCTGCATCCCCCCAAAGTGTTCTTGACAGCATCTGCAGCTCCTTGTGCCATATGCATCACTTGCTCTCCAGTCTACAATAATTACAAGTCACAGAAAATCAACCAAAATTTAAAAATCATGTGATGTGTGGCCCTTTGTAAAAGCGCAGTTTTCATAGCAAATATATTGTAAGCATTGGCAGAATTTTTGGCTGACTGGGCAGCATTGGAAGCCTTATCCATGACTGCATCCCTCTTAGCCTATAATATATATAGCACCCCAAAAACAATTGTGAGAAAAAAATGTTTGAATTGAAGACTTGTAAAATAAGTGTAGCAATGAAAATAAGCAGTAGTAGTAGTATTGTATATGACCTGAGCTTGACCAGTGGCTTGTCCAGCCCTGTCCATCAACTCATCCTTCTTAGCCTGTAAAAATGAAAAGCATTAGATAGTAGTATGTATAAATTAAGATTGCAATAGCATTGATTGAAGAAAACAAAGCATCATCAAAATGCATATAATAAATTAAAGATAGATTTATGGAATTGTTGTAACTAACCTGAGCTTGACCAGTGACTTTTCCAGCCTTGTTGCTAATATTCTGAGAAGAAGTGTTGCTTGCCATTTGTTTGTATAAAAAGTATTGATAAATGCAGATAGATATGTTTTTTGCAATGAGAAAAGTACAGTATGTTTTTTGCAATGAGAAAAGTAGAGTATGTTCTTGAGGGTCTGGAAAGCTTCTTGCCTCGTATTTGCGAAGGCATTTGGCATTTACATTCTACTATATTCTCATGTTTTTGTTCCATTATAACCGTCGTAAATCAATCGTACATAATGCTGATGTCCCTGCCTCATTGCCAGTTATGTATACACTGCAACCTTAATTTCTATAAAATGGGAATAATACATGATTAAGAGATTGCTCAGAGGGTAGGTTTTGGTGGGTGGTGCAAGACACATAAGAAGATCTTTGTCCCCTTCTCTTCCTTGTTCCTAGGTACAAAAACAATTCAATGGTCATGGTCAAACCAGATCATATTCTAACCCATGCATCTTCTGATCAACCACCTTGGCACCTTCATCAACCTTACAATAAAATTTTGTTGTTTTGGAATCAGAAAGAAACAACAAGGAAAACGAATCTGATCTTTAGTTTATCATCTTATTGCTATTGGACAACAAGACCAGACTTTAATCAGACAAATCACACCAAGCAAAAACACATAACAAAATCATCATTATTGATATATAAAAAAACCTCATTATAAAGTTCTAATCTTCATTAACCATTAGTATATACTACAAGTTTGGTTCTGTTAGCAAATTAAGTTGCAATTAACAAATGACTTTGTTCTCTCTATATATTAATTTTCCAAATATTAATTTACAAGTGACATTGGTAGAAATTAGAAAGCATGTGCATTGGTTTGCCGTGCCTGTTCATTCACACTCAATCAACTTTGGTCCCCTTTATACTAAAGTGAATGGTGGTAGGACAAGGATTGGGTACTATCAGATTACTAATATTCATGATAAGTTGATCCATTGCTTGCTTCACTGAAACCAACACTACTTGTTTCAATCCTTTTCTTTTGTGTAAATTTCTGCATTGAAACAAGTATGTGGTAGTCGACTCGATCGGCAATTCAGATTCAGGATTTAGGATTCAGATCAAACAAAGAATAACCTCGCCTTATCTAATTTACCGCGACTCCCCCCACCGCCTTTTTCTCACAGCATATAATTAACAGTAAAACCCTAACCCCAAAATTTGTAGAAATTTGTAGAAATTTTAGAAGAGGAGATATAGAAGAGAAATAAAAATCAACAAAAGAGTTCAGATAAGAGATTACCTGTTCAAGTTCAAGAGAAATCCTTCGCCATCGCTGCTGTCGCCATCGCAAATCTAGCTTTCTCGATGATTTTTCCAGATCTGTTGTTTTTGTAGGTAAAAGCCTACCGATTCACCCGGATGAATCCAGGTAAATCGAGGCACGTGCTGTTTTTCGGCAAATTTCATCCCGCGCAAATTCCGTTTATCAAACACCGGCAAATGACGGTCAAACCGAGTAAATCGAATTCATCCGGGTGAAAACCCGGATTCACCGGTTATCAAACAGGCCCTTAGATGAAAATTAAAGAAGAAGTTGATTGTAAGTGACCTTTGTTGAAGAAGAAGAAGAACCTTCCATGGTGGCAGCAGAATTTCGTTTCAAATTGGGGAAGAAATTAATTTTAGGGCTTCATAACAGCAAAATTTTGATTAGATCTCAACCGTCAGATTAGATCGATCTGAGCCAGTCATCTCTTCAGGGGTAACATAGGTATATATCAAAGTGTTTTGTTTTAATTTTGCCACGTAGATTTTAAGTGGGCCCTGTAGACAGTGGTCTAACAGCAAAATTAACGAGCTGGGGTAATCTCAAAGAATAAAAAACTTCTGGGGTTAGTGCAAATTGAAACTATTTTTGCTGGGGTTTTGACCAATTCGCCTTTATTATTATTATTACTCTTCTGCATGCTTGCAATTAATTCACCTTGGGTTTGATGAAACCCATGATTTATATGTGAAATTATATGCAGTATGATTGTATTATTGATTCTTCAATTTCCCCATTTTTGCCTTATGCATATTTAATTGTGTAAATATCGAAACTAATATATTACAAATGTTTATTATTTGTGGATGATATGGGACATACTTGGTAATATTATTTTGTTTCTATTCAGACAATCTGCATAATTTTATTGGGCTTAAGTTTAAATGCAATATAACGTATAATATAGTTATTTTGGGTTAATTAGCATATGTTTATGTTTTTGGATTTTTACGATGGAATGTCGATTGGTTGATCATTTATTAATTGGTCAATTAAGACTCAATTTGATAAAACTTAGTCATTCCATGTCTAACTTGTTGATTAACTTGGTCAATTAATGTTCGAGTTGATAAAAAAAGAAAATCTAAAATTGGCCCAAGTCATAAACAAATCAAATTACTAAAATTTGACTGAAAAAATCATAAAATCAGTTAAGTTAACTTCTTGTAATTTGTCAAAATTAACTACCAAATTTAATCCAGTCAACTTGGTCAATTCATGTTGACTTGGTTAAAATCAATCAATCTGGTCAATTCAAGTCTGACTTTATTAAAATAAAACAAATCTAAAATTAGTGAAGTCATACACATCAAAATATATGGATTAATATAGTTAAATAAGTCAAAATTAGTACTTTTACATAATAAATTATAAATAAGACAAATTAAATTCTTGTAAGATATAGGTATTTGATGTCAAATTTTGCCACAACATATCGTCAATTGTTGAATGTGGCCACAACAACCAATTGATGTAATATGTGGTTAATTACAAAATAAAATAAATATAGGTATTATTCAATTTGAAGTAAGTCAACATGAGTATTTGAGGTTAAACACTTACCTTATGTGGGTGACAGAGTGGTTTTTTTGAGAACAAATGTTTGAAAAAATAAGGGTAATTTCCCGAATAAGCACAGGTTTATAACATTTCTTCCCAAATCAGCACATTTGACTGCAATCTTCCCCAACAAGCACAATTTCGGTTTGACTTGCTGAATTTTTGTCTTTTAACATATTTTGTTTCCTATTATACCCTTTAGCATATAATCATTTGTTTTAATAGGTTTTCAATAGGTTTTCAGTAGATGTGACATCTGAGATAATGACATGACAGTAGATTACAACCATTGGATCATGATAATAAGTTACAGCCGTTGGATATAATTTCCTAATTCCTATCCTCCACAAGTGATGTTATTTCCTCTACAATTTGTAATTTTAAACAAGCATCTGCTACAGTAAACAACAGCCACTCAGCGCCACGTGTCATAACCGTTGGGTTTTAATTGGGCGGGAAAATCGAGCGGGAACAGGTAGAGTGATACTTAACCTAGGGTTTTCACACCGATTCAGAATCCACAACCACCCACTCTCTCTTCTTCTTAAACCGATTCTTCTTCCATTAAACTGCTCATAACTCTTCTAATTTCTTTCCCATCTTCCATTTCTACACAATCATCTTCTAATTTCTACACAATCATCTTCTAATTTTCCATCTTCCATTCTAATTTCTACATAATCATGCCGAAAAAGATTGAAGGCGATGAATTCAGCAGAAAATTTAGCATCACTGTGAGATGCTCACCATCTAAGTTTGAAGCCCACTATATAAACCCAAACGAAAGATTGCCCCCCAATGAGTTAGAATCTTTTAAAAATTCCCCTTTTGGGCAGTTTTTGAGTTTGGAGGGACAAGAAAAAATCGCCATGATCACTTCAGTAGTTACAGAAATTGTTTCAAATAGGGTTGGTCGATTGAAGTATTCAATTGGGGGTAGAGTGATTGAGTTCAAAATGACAGATCTTGCTTTGATTTTGGGGCCTTTGAAATTTGGGCATTTACCTGTTGATTTTGTTGTTAGGAAGCAAACTGAATATAGTGCTTTCAGATCGAAATACTTCCAGAATAACCTACACATCAGAGATTCTCATATCCTTGATGCAATTAAGGAAGCAAGAGAAGCCGAAGATACTCATCCAGATGATGTCAATAGGTTGAACAAGTTGTATTTTCTTGCAATTTTTCTGCTTGCTGACTCATCAAAAACAATTGATGTAAGGTATGTCGATCTTGCTGAAAATTTGGTCGATTTTGATGATTTTCCATGGGGTACTGCTGCATTCAAATTGCTTGAGAGCAATTTAGAAGATGTGTATACCAAAATTGTTGATGGTGTACAAAACTATTGTATCAATGGATGTGTGTTTGCATTCATTATTTGGGCATATTTGCATCTCCCAGATCTTGGTCCCAGAAAGATTCCCAACTCTCCTTTTCCAAGGATGTTAGGATGGTATGATTTGCCCACTAGGAACAAATCAAGGGACAAACTTTCTGAGAAATTTCACCCCAAGAAAGGATTCATTAATGTGGCCTATCCACTGGATATCACTCTGCAAGAAAGAGCTGCAGCAAATTTACAAGTGGTTGAAGAAGTAAGTCATCTTTATGTTGTTGTATTTTCAATATCCTCTACTTTGTTTTCTTTTTCCTCTACCGATATATACTTATCCGTTACATTTTAATTCCAGTTTCAGGCTCTTTCACAAGCAGAATATGAAGAGTCTGCTTCTTCTAGGCCAGTTTCTAGATTAGTTCGTCCATCTCAGCACTCATCTGCAACAACAAGTTCTGGAAATTTTATTACACTTGAAAGAAATGCCCTTGAGGCAATTCTCAAAGGAGTCTTTGAAATGGTATGTTGTTACTACTACATTGAAATTCTATCTGAAACCACGAATAACTTATCTTCTTTATAGGTTTCTTACTTATTACATTGAATACATATATTCTAAAACCTCTAGTTGATCATTATTAATATGTTTTGGTATATCGTCTACATTGATATTATTTTCCTCTATGTTATACAGTTCTATCCGTTACCTTGTTTCTGTATACTCTTTATAATTTGTTAACATAATATACTCTTTAAACTTTACATGTTGTTGAATTTGAATGAAGTCATATACAAAAACTTTAAACCTTGAAATGTTGAAACCTTGAAACCTCTATAATTTGAATGTTAACATAATATATCCTTTAAATATTTGAATGATGTTTTCTATAATGTTGGGTTTATCCTCTACAATCTTATTGCATTATTTTTGAAGGGTCGTGAGGCAGGGATGGTTTCTGACAAAATCAGTGATGCTGATGTGGCTGTTAAAGGTGTGTTTGCACAGATTGGTAAGGGGGCATCAAAGAAGACAAGTAAAAGTAAGAAGAAAATAAGTTCCCCCTCAAAGCCAACTCTCAAACCCAAATCAGTCAAAAAGACCAATCCTTTGCCAAGTCCTCCAAAAAGGGCAACCAGATCAAGTACTGCATCCCAAGTTTCACCAACAGTTTCAACAAGGAAACAAACAATTCCATCCAAGAAAACCAATGTTTCACCCAAGAAACCCATTGTACCAACCAAGAAAGTTAGTGCTCCCCCCAAACCTATTGGGAGGGTGAAGATACCTCCCAAGCAGAAACCCCCTCAAGCCACAACAGTGAGTGATTCCCCACAACCCAAAATTATTGATTATAAGAAGATGGAGGAAGAGCCTATACCAGCACAGACAGCAGTTATAACCACCAGGAGTAAAAGCTCTTTGTCTTCTAATTATGAGGTAAAAAGAAGGGAACCTCAACCACCAAAATCTGAAGGGGATAAGGGGATAAAGAGGAAAAGATCAGAGGAGGGGGAGAAGGATAACAAGAAGAAGAAAAAAAAATTCAAAGAACGGGGAATCTGAAAAAGTGGAGAAGCGTAAAAAGAAGATGTCCATTGTGGATATGGGGAAGCAGGATGAAGATAAGGCAGCTCCACAAAATGATGAGATAGAAGAGGGTAAAAATACAGTAGGGGGGAGTGATGATGACATGTTACCATTAGACCGACATTTTCCCGTGTTTGATTTTAATCTTGAAGAACAAAATGACCAACAGGCTGGAGAGAAACAGATAGAGAAAGAAGAGAAAAAAAGGAAGAGAGCAGAGATGTTGTTTCCTATTAGAAGGCATCAACCTGAAAGGAAGGTTAAAGGTGATGCCTTTGATCTTAGTTGGAGGAAAGAATTAAGAAAGAGAAGGGAGGCAAAGAAGCTGAAGGAAAAAAAGGCAAGGAAGATACAGTCAGATGATGATGAAGTCCCCAGCAGTAAGAAAGTAAGCAAGTTGTCTTTCTGGAGTGATGATCATTCATCAGATGACCAGGAGTCCATTGTGGATGTATTGAATAACCTGAGAGGTGTACCTGATCCTCTTGACAAGGCAATGTCAAAACTCCAAGGTCTTTCTGTACTGATGGGAGAGAAAGCTGAAGTGAATGAAGAAGGTAAACCTAATGATTCAAGTACAAAGGATGGCGATCCTTCTGTATCCGCTACAGAAGATACATTGTCTGCTAGAAAGGAGGATCCATCCGCTACACCGACAAAGGTAACAACAGATGAAACCGAGACGGCTACAACTGAGGTTTCATCCGCTACATTGTTTGGTTCGAAGGCTAAAAGCATTGGAGCATCTTCTACAACTGTTGAATCTACTGATAGTGAAGAAGAAGATGATGATAAGCAGGATGATGATTCTGATGATGATAAAGAAGATGATGGTAAGGAGGACGATGATAAGTAGGATGAGGATGAAAAAGATGATGGTAGGGAGGATGATGATAAGAAGAATGATGATAAGAATGATGATGATAAGAATGATGATAAGAATGATGATAAGAATGATGATGATGATGACAATGGTGGATGTGATCATCATACTGATGTGGTGGTTAATAGAGAAGATGTACCTCAACAGTATAGACTTGAAACACCTATTGCATCAGATATTGAGGAGTCATCAGGCAGGAAGAGTGTTCTCATTCTTGGTGTAGAGGAATCTGATGATGATGAGAAGGATACAAAATTTGACCTGCAAGCATTAAGAGTGGCAAAGAGGGAAAGGGAAGCCAAAACTTATCAAAACATGGAGGCTGGTGAACTTTCTTTGGGCCTTAGGTGTAATGCAAGGATGTCAGAGATAATGAAAGAACCATTCTTCAGTAGACAAGTGGAAGAGGATGATACAAAACTTTGTCACTACTTTTGGAGTTTGGCTGCTGACCCAAAGTGGAGTAGAGTCCCCATGAGAAGTTATGGTTTCCTGGCTTCATGCTCAGTGAGTGCCTACAACACACTCTACAAAGGTAATTGGCTTAATGATGAGATTATTGACATCTATCTCAGGCTGCTCATTCGTTGGTATGGTACCATGAGGCCATATTACTTTAGGGATGAAGATCAATATGCTATTGTTTCAACAGTATATCTACATGTAAGTACCTTGTTCCCTTATTCTACCTAGTAATTATAACCTTCAATTCTGAGCTGTTTGAAGAATTATTTTTCTTTTTTGTAGACCAAAATCAAGTGTGATGTGATGCCTGAATACGACAAACTGATGAAAGATAAGAGTTTTGCCAAAATGAATCCTCAGGAAAGAGTGACATCTGGGCGTTTCCAAATTTCATCAGGCTGTACTTCAATTGTTGATCCCTGGGTAGGTCTCAAAAATCAAGTTCACCCTGTGAAAGCAAAAACACTTCTCATCCCATTACAGGTATATTTCATACTTTCCTCCACTACCTCTACATGTCATAATTTATCCTCTATTTTATTATTTCTATTTGCCACTATTGATATGTATATATGTGTTATTTGTAGGTGAATGATAACCACTGGATTCTGCTTTCTTTCAATTTTAGTGAGAAAATTGTTAGAATCTATGATTCATTGGGAATGACAAGGGGTATACCTGAATTGAGAAATATGGAAAAGTTTTTGCCATATGTTGTTTTTGCTGCTGATCCATCACAGGTTCAACTGAAACTGGATATGAAGTGGAAGCGGGAGTATGTTAAGTGTGCTGAACAACCAGATGGTTGTAGCTGTGGATTATTCCTCCTTGCCTTCGTCGAATGCGTGCTTCGAGGAATACCACCTCAGTTCGATGCAGATCCTCTTCAGATGCGCTATCGTATTGCCAGAGACCTAATTGATATAGGGGAACCTCCCTCCTCCAAAAACAAGAGCAAAGTTTAGTTATTTGTTGTTTGTATTGTATGCTATACATTTTATTTGGTTGTTTGAAGACATGTTTATATGGTTGTTTATGAACCCAATGTTTTTTATGTGGTTGTTTATGAATCTATGTTCATGGTTGTGAATGATACATTCTGTTCTTATTTGGTTTATAGGTGAACCTATATTGTTCCTGTTCTTTATGTTTGAATTGTAGAGGATACACAAATATATGGTAGCCGTTAGGTAGTACAAAGATAGATGACAACACTGCAATGCACAGTAGACAATCTATGCAAAAAACCTAACAACCAAATAAGGTAACACTCAAGTGTCACTGATAAAACATACGATAACAATAGTGTTTTCCTGTCAAAAATAGGTTGGATTTGAAGCCCCTACCCTTATATAACATGAAAATCAATACAAAATAAAGTCAACGGATAACAGGCAATATGTAGAGGATCTAAACATGTATGTGGAAGATACATTCCCAAAAAAATACAAAACCCATTTCAGTACTTAGATTGTAGCTGGAACAGGGCTAAGTGGTGGCCCTTCACCAAATAGGGTGTGACTGAAGAGTTGATAGTCATCTATACATTGAAGACAAGTTGATTTGTTATGACCTCTGACTCTACACATTGAACATCGCCTACTCTAATCAGGGACACCCTCAGCTTTACCTCTCTTCCTGGTTGTTTTAGGACGCCATGCCTTTGAAGTTTTTAGTGGTGGAAGAATTCTTCTTCTTTGTCTGTCGGTTGGCCATTCTTCCTTCCCTCTTGTGGGTGTCCATTCTTCTCTATAAGTTTCTATGTATGTTTCCTTCAAGTAGTACACCTAAACAAATTTGTATGGATCAAATCCAACTTCCTTTATAGCTGCCATGGCATGCTCACATGGTATCCCCATGGTTTGAAACCATTTGCATGTCATGTTCTTTTGTTGAGGTCAACCACACATGACCTTTTAAGCCCTCTAACAGACCAAATACCTGCTGAAGCTCTTTCAAGTGTGCACTTTCTTGCAACTGCGGCATTGTGCACTATTTGCTCTTGACACCATGTTGTGACAGGTGAATTGAACTTCAAAGAATCATTGCGATAATCTCGATAATGCCTAATTACATTATCTCGTATCATTGAAACAATGGTAGTAACTGGCATCATTCTTTCTCCAATGATCATTTTGTTCCAGCTCTCCACATGATTTGTTGTCACAATTCCATATCTGCAAAATCAATGTAAAGGATAGAAACCTTATAGTACCGGATAGGAGTTGTATTGTAGCGTACACAGAAATATGTTAGCAAACTTACCTGGATTTCTCTTGGAAAGCACTTGCCCACTTTTCTAAAGGCCCAACATCCATAAGTTTTTCATGTGCTTTGGAGGATAGGACCCATATTCCTAGCATATTTCCCCAAAATTCTTGTTGGTTGAGGGTTTTTGCTGATTCGTGCACCAAGAACTTGATTTTCTTGTGACCAAACTTGCCACTCATGTGATAGGAACAGTACATATGGACAGCATTTGGCAGAATTTTAGGAACACCTTGGATGATGCTTTTGTGTCTATCAGATAACAAAATGAACTGGTGATCTACACCAACCACATGGTCCCTTAGTTTGGTAAAAAACCAATCCCAAGAATCATTTTTCTCTTTCATTACAACTGCGAAAGCGAGGGGGAACACATGGTTGTTGCCATCGACTGCAATAGCACTTAGAATTGTTCCAGGGTACCTCCCTTTAAGGAAAGTTCCATCAACAATGACTACAGGACGCAAGTTCTTCTTGTAGACCGTAACTGATATACCATATGTCCAAAAGAAACATTCAAAACGATCACCTGGTCCAGTTAGAATATCAGTCACAGCATCTGGATCAACACTCATGAGCTCATGACTATATGTCTCAAGCAACTGATATGAGTAGCTGTAGCCTCCTCTTATCTGCAACAAAGAATAGATGTGAAAAACTATACTCTACACAGAAAACAATCTAGCCGATACTAGTGCCTATGGTAGCGACTACAGAAACAAAGTAGAAGATGCTATACCTTCATTAGTGCTTTCTCTTTAGCAAACCATGCAACTTTGTATGAAACTGTGGTCTCATAGTCTTCCTTGACCATCTTTACAAGTGCTTTAGGCTTTAAGTTTGGGTTATCCCTTAACTTTCTCATTAATACTCTAGAAACCCAATCACTATTTGCTTGGGGATTTGTTCCTCCAACTCTAAAATTACCACAAGAGTGGTCATCATTCATTCTAGAAATCTTCCAAGTGTTATCCATATTTCGTGTTGCGTAGACTCTCCATGGACAACCATCTGCTTTACATTTCCAAATCAACCTTTTTGTGTTGGTGCTTTGCCTGCGTATATCTTTTTCAGTCTTAATCGCGTAGGTTTGGAGGTCCCTTTCAAGATCATCTCGACTTAAATATACTATTCCACATGCAGGTCTAACATAATCATTGTGAGAAGGCTCTATATGGGGAGCACAACCAACATTTACCCTAGATTTTGCAATCTACGCAGAAAAGATTTTGTCTAATTCACGTTTCACTTCATCGTTATCGAGGTTTTCCGTAACTCTTACATTCTTCTGGAGTGGCACATTGTTGGGAAATGGTACATCTGTATCAGGAGGTACAGTGGTCGGAGCTGGAGGGTTGTCTTGAAGTGGCACAGTGGTAGGAGTTGGAGGGTTGTCTTGTAGCGGCGCAGTGTTATGTTGTGGTTGATTATTGACGTAATCCCCTACTCGAGCGAAACGATCCTCTAGATTGCACCGTATATCCGCTGCATTAGCATTTCTATCCGTTACCACATCTTCGCTATGCACGGTTTCTTGTGTCGATAGATCACCGAACATTGGGTAGCTGTCATTGTACATTTCTGTCACGACCCGAATTTAAAAAAAAAATATAAAATAAACCCAGGCCGCAACAATTTCCAACTCAAAAACCAGGTACAACAAAAATCTTAAATAAAATACAGTGAAGAAAAATCCAAACGATAAAAGTACTCCTGATTCCATCCTATTATACAACACAACTTACACCAACAAAATACATGAATACCACTTTCAAAAAAATACATGACTGAAACATCTAAAGATCTCTACTGGTCCCAACAAGCGATCTGTCATAGCTCCATAGCTCTAACCTCTCCTGCCTGCATTCCAAATGGAATTCCAAATGGAACACACCCACGTGCAAAACAAAGCAACATGGGTCAGCATAAAAGCCGGTATGAGTAAACAACGGGGAAATCTATTCCCACAAAATAACATAATAAATATGAAGTTCCAACATATGATTAACAACATAATTAACCTTCAAGAACAATTCGTCCATGCTAGACAATAAACATACGCCAAAAACCATATCAATTCCATTATATTTAAAAAATTTATCCATTATACAATCACATGCTTAACTTCATTATTCAATTCTAATTTATCTTTTTACGATGTTAATTGATCGATAATACAAATACATTACCTAAGCAGCAACTGTCTTTAAGGATAGGTCTATCCACCTGCACAAAATAAATTAGTTGACCTATCCACCTGCAAAATGGAGTTAATATATAATACATAAATATAATAAAGGTAAACCAAATCACATACACGTTACGTGTTATCTAATACTTTGTATCAACCTAAAAATACATTTCGTTCATTCAAACCATTAATAATGATTCATTCTAACTATTCATAGTTTATAATCTACCAAAATGACAAGTCTAATTATTACTATTAATTCCCATAATAAATTAAACATCACAATCCTTCCACATAATCATAGTCACCTCCAGTTCATAATCAAAGTATATAAAATTTACCCATATCATTAATTAACACCAAACACTACAATACCATAAGCTTTAGCACACTACCAAACAACGAATCCAAAATCACAAAACCTCGTCCTGGCCTCTAGCCGGTGCTCGGGTTTAATAATCATAAAATCACAACCTATGCCCAATCACTAGTACACCTCCCACAGGATGCACTCCACACATTTGCCATACCCACACTGCACCAGTGTGCCTTGACCATGGTTAAGAACCTCTACGCGGAAACCAAAACCCAAGTGGGTGCTCACCTGCAAGCTTTGGCTAGCCTCGACGTATGCCTAACTCATGATCTCTAATAGCTCCCTTGAGCTTTCTAATGTGGCGCCCAGACCAACCCCGAAGGCTATGAAGGTCTGAAGGGTCAGTTCCGCAGGCTAAGCCGTCTAGGAAATACCCAAATATAATCCAAGAGTCAACCCGCAGGCTAAGCCGTCTAGGGTGATAATTAATTTCTTTAACCTAATTCCAGAGGTGCGGCAAATGTACTAATGCTTGGGCGACTACCAAAACAACTAAACTACTCAAGCAATCACACAACCCTTGTCAAACAATTAAATTCCACGTCCATTTCGTATTTCGTTCTTATTTCCTAAATTGAATATATACCGTCCATGGTATCAAACCATTCCGAATCATTCCATAATTAAATCCACAGTTCAGTATTCATTTCGTTTCTATTCATATACCATCCATTGGTATGGAGCCATTTCTGGGCGTTCATCAATATAACTTTCCAGGTTACTTTAAACATAATTAATCAAGTCACATGCCATTATATACTAATCCACTTCAATATTAAGAATACTTTTAGTACATGACTATTTCAACTTGACAATCAAACAAAAGGACAAATCCAAAAGAAAACATATATGCTAAAAAGAAACTCTTTACATAAATCTGCCAAACAATAACATTCATCTTTCAAAATTCACACATCTAAAAATAATTACTCAAATCTCATAAATTTTTAATACAACCTTTTACTATGAACATATTACTTGGAATAAAAATATGGAATCGTTTCGATATAAAAAAAATAATTAAACAATTGTTTTACTCCATCCGACCAGATTTCAGAAAGAAATCCTAAAACAATCTACGTCAGACTTCCTGAGCATTTTTCACCATATTAGCCTCATAATTTAAAGTATTTCTAAACATATATATTATAGTTCATAATGTCTATTTTCTAAAACAAGTAAATTCATCAAGATATGTTGAGGAACGAGTCTTCTATGATTTTTCTATGATATCCACGCAAACAGAAAAGTAGCAGTAAAATTATACTGGATATCTGAATATAACTACGTTGAATAAATTATTTAGAATTAATTACCTAACAGTAAATTACGAAATTTATATATGGTGTTATACCTTGAGTATTATAACTACCATAAAATTTTCAATAAATATTATTAAGTCTAGAAGGATCAAAACCTTGCGATACTAAAACGATACAGAAACCAAAAACTGCAACGGTTGTCATACTTGCAAGTCGTTTTTCACAAAATTAAAATAACTTTCGTAAATTGATCTTAACTAATAGAATGAATACATTTCAATATAGTGTTCAGGGTTTTTGGAATCAAATTAAAAGCTTTTCAAACGAATTTTCTATGATTTTTCAAAGATGAGTGAAAAATCTGAAATCACAGAAAACAGAAATAGAAACAAAAACGTCTACTCACTTGTATAAGCGTAAAAATCCAAATCTTTTTCTAGCTTTCTTCCAATTCTTCTTCTTCTCCCAAATATGGTGTTATAAAAAAAATGAATAAAAACCCTAAGATTTTAATATAAATAATATGGAGAAGTTAATGGGCTTTATTTTAGGACCATAAATGAATCTGTTACCCAACCCAATTCCATCTATTTCTTTTTTTAATAATTAATATATCATCCTTCAACTTAATAGAAAATTAACTCTAAACCCTTAAAGACATCTATGCAATATTTCATAATCCAATAAAATTTAACGAACAAAAATTTATAATATAAACCGGGTTTTACAATTTCGTTCTCAAATTCTTGATCTTGGGTGTCAAGAATTGGTGTTTTCATCTCACCAATGCCTTCAGATGAAGATTGGATGACACCATCATCTTCATTATGAGATGGAGGAGGTGGTGTAGGACCAAACATTGGCTGGCTGTCAGTATACATCTCAGATTCAAACTCATCTTCAAGTCTATCGAATGAATTATAAGAGTAATCACTATTTGAGTCGAACACATCCTCTTCTGTATCCCATTGGCCTTCCTCATATTCACCCTCACTGTCATCATCCAGTACTTCTTCTTGGCTTCTCTCTATCTCTGGATCTAATCTTTCTTCTACACTTTCCAATTCATCTGAATCCCCAAAACCATTATCCCTACGCATATCAGATAGAATCCCTGCTATGTCTTCAAGATTATCAAATCTAGCCGATTTTGGTACACATATAGGCGATCCAGTTGCTGTTCTAGCCGACAAGGGAGTCAAGTTCATTGGAGGTTGAGGAATGTAAACATCATCTCTCACTTGAACATTAGGGGGAGGGGTTTCCAAGAATAAAGGGTCATTTGAGTGCCCCTTTCCCTTTACAGTCACTTCTGGGTCTTGAGAAGGAGTTTCCAATCTATATTCATCAGGAACATGGAAAGGTTTTGTTGGTGTACAAAAAGAAGAGTAGTCTGGTTTCCTACCCAAGCCTAGATTATTGACAACAGGTTCAGGGAAAAGTTTTCTCTTCAAAGATTGACTAGTTTTGGAATCCCCCTTGGACAGCTCTCTTGGTATCTCACTCACTTGGCTTGAGGCTTCATTAGTCTCTGACTGTATCATAACTGGTGTTAAATGATCAACCACCCAAATAGAAATCACCATTGCAGCTGAATTTGTAATGTATGCAATCATTGCCATGTAATGATCTTCGCATTCAACCTTAGTTGGATTATTGTTGATTACAGCTCGCAATGACCAAGTTGTTCTTGGTGCCTTACATAAGGATTCAACCAATTCCAAGAAGTCTCCGTAGGATGTCTTGTTATTAGCGATCCTTATTTTTGACTCACCATGTACATATGCAATCTCAACTTCTTCAACTGTAACAACCAATTGCCCACCATGTTGGAATATGATATTAAATGTGTTCTCTGCATAACATCAATTAAAATGGGTTTAATATCACATCTCTATAAACGAGTGTACTGAATGTTTCGGCTACAATATCAGTTTTAACGGTTACAGATGACAGTTTATCGTCTATAAATTTAAGAATGTATGTCAAAGTGATAATCAGTACCACATGATAAACCCACTTTTAGATCTTCTAATCATTAGATAAAAAACTTCAAAACCCCCCATAAAAACAGAGACAAAGAGCCATACACGGTAGACACTAGTGATTTAAAGCTTGACAACAACATATTAGAAACCCATAAACCAAATTCTATGGTTTTCATACCCCCAACCCAAACATCAACTAGATTTGAAACCCCACCCACAATTGAATGCTTGCATTTAAGCTGGTGTGTGTGTGTGTGTGAGTGAATACTTTAATGCCACTGAGATTGAAACCTAAAACAGACAACTTTAATACCAATGATTGGTATTGATGCCACTGAAATCAAACCCCCTATTACCATTATAAATGAACAACCTTCAAACCTCAAAACTTACCAGGAATCTGAACGTTCATAACTTGCTTGCCCTTATTGTTTCCTTTTTTTCCCATGATGAACATATTACCGATGAAAACCCCAACGTCAAAAAAAAAAATCGAAGCTTTACGACAAAGAGATTGTGATCTGATGAAAAGAGGTTATCTTCTTGTTCATTCTCTGCGATGAACAAAGAAGGTGAAGAAGAAGAAGAACAGAGAAAGTAGTTTTGGTTAACTTCTCTTTTAAGGTAAGACAGTTGTTTTTGTCTTTTCTGGGTGGAGGATAGAGTAGTGTGTTGTGGAGGATTGAGAATGCTGGTTTCTGTGTTATTTCATCCAACGGTGGTAATCAAAGATGCTTTTTCATCTAACGGCGAGAGTTTAGTTTGCTGAATTGAATGAGGAGAGAGAAAAATCAGACAAACAACAGATATGATGTGACGGCTTAAAGCTGTCATAAGGGTAGAAATGTCCAATTGAAAAGTCAAACCGAGAATTGTGCTTGTTGGGGAAGATTGCAGTCAAATGTGCTGATTTGGGAAAAAACGTTATAAACCTGTGCTTATTCGGGAAATTACCCAAAAAATAAAGTGGGTGGATATATACTAGAAAGGACGAAGAGAGAAGAAAGAGAAAAAATATAGTGGTTAGTTACTAGTATGTCGTGACATATAATACATAAAGGTGTACTACACTGTACTTTGGGTCTTAATTTTCAACACAAAAAACAAAAGTTTAGACTTTAGAATTCACATCAGTCATTTCACCTTTTCAACTATTATTTTTGTGTCTTTTTTCTTCTCTCTTCATCTCTATTTCCACCATTTTCTCTTCCCAAACTTTTTTCTACATAAATATTTTCTTTCACTATAAATTTAATTTTAATTATTTAATTTTTTAAAGTTAAAAAACACATAAAATCGGTAGTCAAGTCAAACAAAAATTCTAATAAGAATAAATTTATCACACAAACAAATGTAAAAAATCATAAAATTAATCAAGCCAAATCAATTTTCCATTTTTTGTCAAATTTAAGTATCATATTGGCCATGTCAACTCGATTATTTGAGGTCAAATTTGGTCTTTCCCTTACCAAAACATATTTATTGGTTGAGTGAAGCTAAAGGTAGTCAATACCATTTATGATTACAAAAACGAAATGAGGTCAACTATGGTTGAATATGATAAAAAGTAGACATTTTGATCATTTTAGATCAAATTTGGTCACCCTTAGCGTGTTTATTAATCCATTAAACGTACAGTAAGCCTTCAATAGTGAAAAAAATCAATTATGATAGATTACAATAAAAAATATAAAAATTAGTTGAAACATTATAATTAGTCTATTAAAGTAAAAAACAGAGAATCTAATATCGAATATGGTCACATTAATTAATTAAGGTCAACTCTAGTCAATTTAATTCGAAATTTGCTCGACACTACTCAACTAAATTATTTGATGTCGAAATGGTTGTTCATTTGTCCCATGTTAACTAGTAGTTTAGATTAAAGCCAAACTGATGTCACATGCACTCAAGGGAAAATTGGCGATAACCCCCCAGATTGTGGTCACTCTTGGCGAAAACACCCTTATTCTGCCATTTTTTGCGTAAACCCCCCAACCCCTACTTCTGTAAAAAAAATTACCCATTTTACCCTTGACTCATACTATTTGACTAAACCCCCAAATTTGAATTAACAGAAGTTATCAAACAACAGTTAACTCCGTTAACATAACATGTATTTGAGTAAACCCCCTTGAAACGTAAAAAACTTAAAATAAATAAATATATATATTTATATATATTTTGATAGTGCCATTGGAAATTGGATGGGAGACACGTGGTCTAAAGCGAGCTGTTGGATGGTTGACACGTTGACCAAAATTTTAAAAAAACTTCAATTTTTTTTTTAAAGTTTTTAATTTTCGGGGGTTTTTCGCAAATACTTATTCTGTTAACGGAAGTTAACGACTATTTGTTAACTTCTGTTAATTCAAATTTGGGGGGTTTAGTCAAATAAAATGATTCAGGGGTAGGGCAATACATGGTATAATTTGGGGGGATTGGGGGGTTTATGTCAAAAATAGCAAAATTATGGGGTTTTAGCTAAGAGTGACCACAATCTGAGGGGTTATCGCTAAATTTCCCTGTGGTTAATTACAAAATAAATAAATATGGACATTATTCAATTTATACAAACTTAGTTCAAAACTAGTAAACTTGACTATTTGAGGTCAAATTTGCTTACTATATACCATATCATGTTATTTAGTCGATTACAATCAAAATCAATCACAACTAGTTAGTGGTTTATTGTCAAATGTTATCACAACGACCAATTAAGGATTTAAGACAAATTATTAGTAATTACACTAAGAATCGTTGAAAATAATTGATATAAGTCTGAATTCGCGCAACACTAATTAAATTGATAACATATGGTCCAATTTGGTCTTTCTAGCACCAAAATATGTTAATTAGTTGCTTAAAATAAAAAATGGTCACAACAAGTCGTCTATTGCCAAATGTGATAACAACGATCAATAAAGATTTACTATAGTAGTATAGTGAACTAAATCATGAAAATAATTAACTTAATTTAAAATTACCGCAACAATAATCAACTAATAAGTTGAGGTCAAATTTGGTCATTTTATTACCAAAACATATTAATTATTTAATTAAAGTCAAAATTGGTCAAAACAAGTTGAATGTGATTGCAATAATTACTTAAGGTTGACCATATTTGACTTAACTAATCTAATATTCAATTTGACCAAAAAATGGAAACTTGTCATGACTTGACCGATTTTGTGATGGTTGAACTCAATTTGGTAATTTGACCTAGTAACCAAATTTTTTTTCTATCTAGAATTGCTTTAGTAAAAACAATGGCTATACTTATTTACCAAGAAATCTAGGGGAAAGCAAATCCACGTCCAAATATAAGTAAAATAAAATTAAAATAAATCTTTTCATATAATTATTCCTGAGTTTTGCTGGAAAACAAGTATAATATTTGACAAAATTTACATAATTGATTAATTACCAAATATATCAAAATTTACTGTAGTTGACTTAGATATATAGATTATCGTAAACATCATTTGAAGTTGATCAATTTTATCAAACTGGATCTTAAGTGACCAAGTTAACCAAAATTTTATATCACTAATACTTGACCGATTTTGGCTTAAATTGTTTAATTATAATGTTCATCCAAATTTATCATAGTTGACTTTAAAATTATATTGGCACTTAATTGACTTTAAAATTTACCAAAGTTGACTTAAAATACCCCACTTCTAATTTGACCTACTGACCTCTTAAAACCAAGTAGAGCAATTCGGCAGAGAGGGAAACCAAAATGTTTGATTAGGGTTTAAGAGGGAAACTAAAATTTGAGTGAAAAATACAAATGCAAATAGCTAAATTAAGGATTAGAATCCTGTCAATTACCTATAAGTTTTCTCTCTCTTTCTCTCTCTCCAACGATTAGAAGCACAACTATAACAAACACGTTCTTAACAACCCCAAACCCTAAAACCCATCGAAAATACAATCTAATTCTGAATTCAAATCTAGATTTGAAGCATTTAATCGATTATAACCTGTTATCGTTGCATTTGGTGAGAAATTACCAATTCCTGACATAGTTGCACTTGGTTGTCAATCTGATGGAAAAAGTTCACTTCTTCAAGCTTTACTTGTTTTAGATTTAATATTCGTGAAGTTGAAATGGGTACTGGAAGACCTTTTATTCTTCAAATGGTTAATGGTCAATCTGCTTTGGAACCTCGTTGTTGATTTCAGGTTTGTTTTGTTAAATTAAATTTGGAATTCTAGGGTTTTGTGATTTTCTGTGAAATTTGGGATTTTTAGGAAATTGGATTAGGGTTTTTGAATTGTGAGATTGATGTTACTTTTCGATCTGAATGCTAGTGTGTTCTTTAAGCTTTAATGATAATTAGGGTTTTATTTATGTTGGTGCAATTTGGGGGGTTTTGGGTAATTTCAGGAAATGTTGAAACTTGAAATCATGTTAGTTGTTAGATAAATTGAATGCAGAAATGGAAATATATTTGTAATTTTGAGTGTTTTGTATACACTTTTGATTTTGAATATTGCTAGTTTTACAAGCTTTAATTACAATTTGAGTCCTACATTTTAGTGAAGTTCAGAGGCTTTCGTTGAATTTAAACATGGGTTTTAGGATTTTGCGATGCTTTTAGTGGTAAGGATGAACTGATTGCAAAATGTTGTAGTTGTTTAGTATTAAGGGGCCATTTTCGGATTGATTGTTAATTTTGATCCCTCATTCAAGAGGACACTAATGGTTGTCTCTAAATTTGACAGTCGTCTTAAGGTACAATGTTGTTTTACTGTAATTGTTGTGATTTGCGAAGAAAAGAGTGTTAAGCAGTGTAGAAAGGGAAGCTGACATTGTAAATGAAAGAGTGTGAAAAATTCTATTTCTGATGGTGAAACATACTTTATAAATGCAGGAGTTTACAGAGAAGTGGAAAGTAGATCGGTGCTTAAGCGCAAGTGGTTATCCTGAGGATAATACACACCCATTTTTTATGGCCCTACCAAAATACGCATACAATTTCAAATGAAGAATTCCGCAGGCAAATTTCCCAGGTTGATACGGATGTCCTTCGGCATTTGCGTGATGGTGTCAATGGAGGATTTGATGAAGACAAGTTCAGGCCTTTTATTTGTTTTGGTCGGCTGAAGGAAGAGCTTCAAAAAAAATATAAAGAAGCACTGCCTGCAACACTTGCTTTGCTCGAATAATGATGTGATGAAGTCAGTATCAATTTGGACTCCAAGATAAGACATAAGAGCCACTTAGAATGTTGCTTATCTGCGGATATCTGCTATGGTGCATGCAGCTTCTATCAGCGGTCATATTGTAAGTCCTGATTCTGCTATCCTCTTTCCCCCCTCCATTTATTTTGTTCTTATGATGAGATTTATTTTAAACACAAATTCTGATTACAAAGGGAGCTTTGGTTGATGGGGCTGCAAACCTAGACCCAGGGCAATGGGGAAAAACAACCAATGAGGAACATTCTGAGAGGGGTGTAGGTAACTGGCCTGGGGTTACCACCAATATAAAGCCTCCTAATTCTACCCTTAAGCTTTATGGTGGGGCTGCATTTGAAAGGGTGATGCATGAATTTTGTTTTGCCACATATTCAATTGAATGCTCACAAGTGTCAAGGGAGAAAGTAAGAATAACTTCATTCAACAGAATTACACCCATTAGCTAGATATACTCTATGTTGCTTCTTACAAGTTGGAAAGCTACTTTCTTATGTCAACAGGTTGCTAATATACTACTTGGACATGCTGGTCAAGATGGTGGTGGTGAAATAACAGAGGCAGTAGCAAAAATAGCGTGTGCCGCTGGCCGATCATGGCTTGCTCCCTTACTAGACACAGCCTGTGATATATCGGCTTGTGTATGTTCTAGTGAACCTTTTTGATCTTGCTATTGAGCGCAATCGCAGCCATGACTCATTGAACTGTAAGTTCCCCTCATGATTGCCCAGTTTGTCTTTAAATAAGTTCAAAATGATAAGTATATTTATACTCTAATGCTACAAAACTATTAAGAGTGTGTTCTTTTCAGATGATGAAAAATGAGGAAGTGTTAATAACTTAATAAGTAGTTTAATCTTGAATTCTTGATTAATCAATATGCCTTTGTTCTAATAGATGGTATCTCACTATTTCGTTATAATGAGAAACTTCAATAATAAATAATTTTAAAATGATGGACAACATGTCTTCTTGAGATGATGATGAAAATGCGGAAGCGATAGTAAAAATCTTGAATTCTCTTGATCAATTGAATACACCTTTCTTGTAATAGATAGTTTTTCGTTATGATGATAAATGTTAATAATCAAGATGCATGGCTGCTAATGTAACTGTGTCACCACTCACCAGTTTCCAGATTAATATATTTGTATATTGTTGGAGTGTATCTCTTACTAATAACTAATAAGTTGAAGAGCAGGTAATTGGCCAAGCCAATTTTGGTATGCTTTTAATGAATACTTGCTAGAGATGGTTAATTATATGTCTTGCATACTGAGGATAGAAAAAGTTAAATCGATTAATGAACAATAAATCCCCACAAATCGATTAATGAACAATAAATCCCCACCCCTCATCCTTCTGAATGAATTTGCATCACTTATTTATCAGCCTCTACATAATCCAAAATGGTCTCCTGTTATTGAAAATTTTAACACTTATTTGCATCACTTATTTATCAGCATCATTTTTTGGGATTCCGACCTTTATCGTGCCTTCCCCTTCTCTATGAATTGCAATGTGAACTTGACTGGTCATGGCACAACATCTTTGACAAATGACAATGTATGACTGGTTAAAGGTAAGCTCATCATCTTCCTTGATCTTAGTATCTTTATAGAAACTATATTTAGCTTATTTCATATAGGCACAGGAGGAAGAGAGAACCTACTGTCGTCCCACCTTAGTCAAGCTAGATGTGTAGCATGAGTGAGAGAACAAGTGTTCTATTGAAGACCTATTTAAACAAAGATGAGAAAAGGCTTAAGGAAGGAGAGATCCAATGCATTCAGCAGCAGTTCCATTTAAGCAGGCACAAAAACAAATTGACTTGCAGAAAATAGAAACAAATTCTTTTGTATTCCAGAGATTATTTTCCATCATTTTGATAAATAGTAATAGGGAAAATATTTTTTTATGGCTTTATAAGTCTGTTCTACCAACTATCTGAACCTTTTTTTTTTTTTTTTTTTAAATCAGGACATGATATTCTCATTGCATTTTACTGTGTGACAACTGTTAATACTAGTAGGCTTGTTGATTGGTTGCTAAGACATGCTCACTGGCTGTGGGATTTTCCTTTTTTCTATTCTGCGCAATGAGAGTGATCTTTGCGATGGCTTTGATTAATATAAAAATATTTTTGTACCGAATCCCGAAAACTTATGCCAATAATTTGGATGACAAAGAATTTTTATTTCAACAAGAATCTGAGCTTGCAACATAGATGTTAATTTTATTACTTAAGGATTGCTTGTAGCATATGTTAAATTTGTTGCTATTTTTTGCAGTCAGTGAGTATGGAGCGTGAGGAGTTCATGAGGCTTGTTAATAAAGACACTTCTTAATATGATTTATCTGTATGGATAACACTCTTTTAGGGCACATGCCTATATCGGAGACAAATATATTTTAGGCGTCACCTACATGTATGTAAAGGTCCACATTCACGTTGAATCTGCGAAGTGGTGTTATCTTATACTTCAATAATGAGTTATATATTACTGTTAGGGTTGCTTTAAATATATGTACATGGACACTCCATATTCTGAAAAAATCTGTCTGATACACCGACACTCGACACACGTGTCGGACACACAGACACATGTTGGACACACTTGCAAACTCATGCATATTGAGTTCCAAGTCTGCTATGATACGACTATCTGTGCTTTCCTTTTCTTATAAAGAAATTGAATTGTAGGATTTTGCAATGGAATCAGACGAGAGCCATATCTACAACTCTGCACACTTGATGGTGGCTAGTCTAGTTGGAAGCTTAGCTCATGTTACATGCAAAGTATTTTCTTGATATATACCTTTCTTTCGTGAATTCTCATTGTACTATATGACACTCGCATCTTTTAATATAATATCATTTTTTACTGGGGATCTGTATTGTTATCTGTAAATTCTATATGGAATAGCCGTTTCTACTTCAATATCTTTTAGTATTGATATAGTGATGCATTCTAGGGTTTAAAACCCCTAATTTGTGCTAAGTTACTACTATATGTTTTTAGAATTATTGGGGATATTTAGGTTTATGTTTAATTGGTGTTTTTAGGTGTTTTAGGGTATTTCTATTTTAGGGTTATTTTAATTTCGAATTATGTTTTCTATTTTCATTAGAATTGGTCTAGGTTTAGGTTTCCTTGTTTTCCAAGGATTGTTTTTCCTATTTAAAGAGTTGTAGGCCATTGGCCAAGTAGGTGTTGATTGGTTAATTGAATTGTGTGTTTTGAGAAGAGTTTTCTCTGTGTGAGTTCTTGGATAAGAACATTGGTTGTCGAATCCCGAAAATCGTCGTAGTTCTTTGAATTCGGTTCAAAGTACATATCTTTATGCACGACTGCATCAAATTGGTAATCAGAGCAAGGTTTTGAGGCTTCTAAGTTCTCAAAAATCCTGAATTTTTTTTCATCTTCATCGTTGTTTCAAGTGCTGCTGCTGCCACCGCTCTTTTCAAAGTCTTCCGCTGCTTTGTTTGAGGTATTTAAAAAACACGCACAAAAAAAAAAAATCGAGTTACTGTTCATCGTGTTACTGTTCACAATATCCAGTTTTGTAAATTTAGTGTCCGCAGTTTACTGTTCACGCATACTGTTCATTTTTTTTTCTTTGTCTTTTCTTCTTGGATTATGAATACTCGTGCTAAAACCATAGAAGAGGTTAATGAGAAAATATCAAGTCATGATGAAAGGTTTGTTATGTTGGAAAAGAAGATGGATGATGGTTTTGCTGAATTGAAAGCATTGATTCAAGAAATTCGTGGTCCTCGTAGAGACAATTCTCTTCCACCAAATCAGGAAAATCGTTGTGCACCGCGTAGAGATGATTTTGTTGCTATCCCACCTCCTCCTCCACGTTGGGAGCAAAGTTTTAAAGTTGAAGTTATTCCTGAGTTCCATGGTACTACAAATCCTAATGATTATTTGGATTGGGAAGGAATTGTTGATGATGTGTTTACTGCTAAAGATGTTCCTGATGATAAACAAGTTCCTAATATTGCAACTAGGTTTAGAGATCGAGCTCGCGCATGGTGGCAGACACAAAAACAGTTGATTGCTGATAGGGTTGTTTTGCCATATCGAAATTGGGATGATTTAAAACGTGCAATGCGACAAGAGTATCTTCCCTACAATTTTCGGAGCATACAATACCAAACTCTTTTGAGTTCTCATCAAGGTAACAAATCTGTTGATGATTATTATGATGAATTTACTTCTGCTTATGCGCGTAGTGGTTTTCGTGAGGATGAATCTTTGCGTATTTCTCGTTTTGTTAATGGTTTGAAACCTCACATAAAAAAGGGTGTTATGGTATTTGATCCTCGCACATTGGCGGATGCTCAATATAAAGCTAAATATTTAGAACAATGGATCCCTGGCTTAAAATCTGGTGTTTCTTCACCCGTTGAGAAGCCAATTGAGGTGGATAAACCTAAGGCTACTGAGATTGCAGAAGGTAAACAAAAGGTCATTTTTGATGGAACTTGTCACAAGTGCAATGTCTATGGTCATCGTGCGGCTGAATGTAAAAAGTTCCCTACTAAGCCAACATTGTTAACTGATGGTAATGATAGTGATGATCCATTGGCTGATGAAGATGGCATCTTAACTCCTGCTGATTCGGGTTGTCCAATGCTTATGATAGAAAAATCTGACATGTCTCTTCCCTTGAAACAAGTTAAGTCTCAAAGAAACCGACTTTTTCGTACAGATTGTCTCATTAATGGTAAACCAGGTTGTCTAGTGATTGATCCGGGTAGTTGTGAGAATGTGGTTTCATCTGTTGTGGTTCAAAAGCTTGGATTAAAGACTGTCCCACATGTCAAGCCTTGTGAATTTTTATGGATGCATGGTTCTTCAAGAGTAGCAGTTACTCAACGGTGTTCGGTTGCTTTTACTGTTGGTGGATATTCAGGTAGAGTATGGTGTGATGTTGCTGATATGGATGGTGGTGATCTTATACTTGGTCGTCCTTGGCAATTTGATCGACATGTGATGTATGATGGACGTCGTAATTCTTACACATTCTTTTGGCGCAAGAAGATAAAGCTCTTGCCTTCTCCATCTAATATTCATGCGCGTTTTGTTGGTGTTATTATGAAAGTTGAAGATATGAAGAAGATTCAAGTTCGTGGACGAACTTTTTCGAACCCGGGGAGAGCTGATGCATTCTAGGGTTTAAAACCCCTAATTTGTGCTAAGTTACTACTATATGTTTTTAGAATTATTGGGGATATTTAGGTTTATGTTTAATTGGTGTTTTTAGGTGTTTTAGGGTATTTCTATTTTAGGGTTATTTTAATTTCGAATTATGTTTTCTATTTTCATTAGAATTGGTCTAGGTTTAGGTTTCCTTGTTTTCCAAGGATTGTTTTTCCTATTTAAAGAGTTGTAGGCCATTGGCCAAGTAGGTGTTGATTGGTTAATTGAATTGTGTGTTTTGAGAAGAGTCTTCTCGTTGTGTGAGTTCTTGGATAAAAACATTGGTTGTCGAATCCCGAAAATCGTCGTAGTTCTTTGAATTCGGTTCAAAGTATCTTTATGCACGATTGCATCATATAGTTCTTATTCTTCGTATCTGTAGGTCATCTCAACTTACTTTTGGTTTTATTAATTAAATCGTCTTCTTCCCAAACAAAAAAAGAGTAACAAGGTAGTGTGGTCTGCTGCAGGAACCTCTACGAATTTCTATTTCAAACCACTTGAGGAATTCACTACACTCCTTGAATGTTGCGAATGATCTTCTTGAACACGCTGTGCAAATTGTTATAAATGACAATCTTGATTTGGGTTGTGCAGCAGATGAGGAAGCGTCGGGCAAGGTAAACTTCCACTTATCTTTATGTTCATTGAGGTAGTATATTATATTGAATATTTTTCTGTTTCAGAACTTTTAAGGCCGTAATATCTCTGTTCCTGAACTTATAATTGTTTTTCATTACAGGCTGAACAAGCAATTGATGGGGAGATAGCTGGACAACCGACTATTAGAAGGAAGCATAGGGAAGGTGTTGGAGCTACATATTTTGATGCAAGTACTTATACACAAGGTCCTCTGGGGGTAGTTCCAGAGTCTCTTCGACCAAAACCTGGTCGTTTGTCTCTTTCTCAACACCGTGTTTATGAGGTGGAACTTCTGCTTTTTTGGCATGAATAGTTGGTTATTTCTGTTTCGTGAGAATATTCGAATTAGTTTATTGTTTTTGTTATCTTAGGATTTTGGTAGGTTTCCATGGCAAAATCATCAAGCCAGAGTTCAAATGCTCTGCTTGCTGGTTCACTTGCTTCTTCTGGTCTCCCTGTCAGTACTGGACTGTCTCGTGCCTATGGCCCGACCTTTTAAGGCCTTAATATCTCTGTTCCTGAACTTATAATTGTTTTTCATTACAGGCTTAACAAGCAATTGATGGGGAGAAAGCTGGACAACCGGCTAACTGGCTATTGGGTGGGGATGTGATAATATATTGGTATTTAACTTCTAGACTTATAATTCTTTTTTCTTTTTTGAATCAGGCTCGAACAATGATGGGTAGAGATGACTACAATTCCGAATCATTAGCAAAGATGCTACTGCCTTTCGTGAACAGGTATACATTGATGCTTACTGGAGAAAAAAGAAGACAACAAAGGAAGAACATCTAACTGCTAGTACTTTGAGTTCACCAACGACTGCCAGTACTTTGAGTTCACCAAGGAGCATTCAGGTGTTACTATCTACTTAAACTAAGAATATTGAGCCCACCACACCACATTCAGGAAGAACACAATTGTAACTTCGTTATGATGAGAAGATTCTAGAATTCTGTTTTGTATTATGTATTCTTCAATGGCTGCTGATTATCTCTCAAAAGAAAGTGTCTAAAGTCCTGCAAATATGCTTGATGTTCGTTCAGAGGTATTGTAATGTGTCATTTGAACTGCCCATGCTATGGGGAGAGCTTCCCCCGTTTGTGAAGCTTTATTTTGATTTCTAGTACTTATTTTCGATAGAAAAAAATACCAAGCCTATGACACAAATGGTTGTATGTGAGGAAAATAATATATAACAACTTTATACACATGTATGATAGTGTTATACATTATCATGCCAAAAGTACTGTATAAAGTGACATAAACATTAAGAAACGATAAGATCAAATATAGTATGATGATAACATTATACACATACATGCATGACAATTATACAAGTGAACCGTTTGCATGGATGAGAAAAATTAAGAAACAATAAGATCAAATATATTATGATAACACTATACACATACCTCACAACATTATACAACAATAAGATCAAATATATTATGATAACACTATACACATACCTAACAATATTATATATTTCTATGCAACAATATTATATATTTCTATGCTATATAAATGACACTAGTGATGAGAAAATTCAAGAAACAATAAAATAAAATATGTTATGAGAACATTATACACATACATGACAACATTATATATTTCCATGCTAGAAATAACTATATAAGTGACACAAGTGCCTATTATGGTGATTGATGTAGTTGCCTTTGCAGTCCTATACAACTTCCAAGACCACTTTCAAGTTACCTGAGTGGTCATTTTAAAAAAATTGTTTAGGAGTGTATTTATTTTTGCATACTTGTAAACAAAATATAACCGAACTTATAAAACTAATCAAACCAAATATCATACAATAAGTCCTCAATAAAACACCACCAAGAATCATTCATAAATATATAACATTCTTGCATAAAACACCACCAAATGCAGGAATCATCCAGTTGTGTTCTCAAATGATGGAAAACACAAAAAATACAGAAAAATAGGGCTTTGCCGTAGCAAAATGTCGTTATCAAACGATACCTTAAATCGATTTTGATTTAATAAATTATTTAATTATTATAATAATGTTCACTAAAATCTATCATAGTTTACTTGAAATCTAATTGCCACATTGTTTACATGTTTGATGTCAAAGATGACTATGTAAGTGACACAAGTGCCTATATGGAATAGAGAAATCAAGAAACAACAAGATCAAACATATTATAGTAACATTATACACATGCGTGACAACGTTATACATTTACCTGCCAGAAATTACTGTATAAGTGACACAAGTAGCTATATGAATGGAAAATAAAAAGAAACAATAAGATCAAATATATATGATAGCATTATATACATATATGATAATATTATACATTTCTATGCCAACAATGGTTATATAAGTGACATAAATTGCTATATGGATGAGAAAAATCAAGAAACAAGAGCGAAATCTTGTCTATGGGTTGTTGTAATTTTCATGTACATTACCAGCCGGCGGCCGGTGCCAATTAAGGCATGTTGACTAGGATTGTAATGATTTCTTTTGTGATTAATAAAAATCAAAATAAAAATGGATCTTGATGGATTTGAACCACCATCATCTTGGTATTATTGCGAAATTGCCCAAAAAATATCCCAAGTGCTCTGCCATTTGAGCTAAAGATCCATAATCAAGTAAACAAGACTTCATTGATAGAAAAAAAGACTTCATAGACGATGGGAGAGAGAATAGAGAAATTGATAGAAAAATCATACCCAAATTCTTGATAGAGAACAAAAAATAGAACCTTAGAAATTGGGGAAAGAGATGCAAAATCTCACAAAAAAGAAAAAATATAGTTGGAAAAAAAAAAATAGAGAAGTTGAAGCTCGAATCAGTAAAAAACCATTAACGTAGAGGAGAGCTTTTTTTCCTCACAGATGAAGGGAGAGAGAAGAAAGATGAAAAGAGAGTGAAGTGGATCATGAGCTTCCACATGTTTGTCCACATCATTTAAAAGGGAGAGAGAAAGAGGAAGAGAGAAGAAAGATGAAGACCGGCCCACCACATCCTACGTGGATAGCCGGCTGCTAAAATTATAGACGACGCGTTAGGGAATGGTTTTTTTCGGAATTCCTATAATTTAGATTATAGGAGATCCATTAGAGATGCTCTTATCTTCCTTTGCCATTGATATCACCGAGTTAAGAAATTGTAATCGAAAGAAATTGAAGCACGAAGCTTTGTTTGTCTTTTGAATTAGCTAATTGATACGATAATATTGTTCATCTTCATATAGAGTTATAAAAACCATTGAAACGAATTAAAATTATCCATTAAATAAAAGCCTATAAATCTATGGGGACAACCTTGAAATCTACGAGGACAACCAACTTGATCTTATTGTAGTTCAAAAAATCTGACTTTGGTTTGTATTGGAAAACCTTGAAATCTATGGGGACAACCAATCTATGGAGAGAGAGATAGACGAGGAGGAGATGAGCGGAGAGAGAGAACGCTGACATGGAGTGACCACATCAGCAGCCAGGTCAGTCTGGCTCGTGTGTCTGGCTATTTGAGTTGTCCCCATAGAATTACTCACTTTATACTAACCGGTTGTAAGTTTTCACTTGAATCCACATGGAAGATTGTGTGGTGTACAATCAAATGTACCGTAATACACCATACCAAATAACAGCTAGTGCAACAGTTGTGTAAGTTAATCCTCATAGTTGAGCATCCCCATCAACATATTTTTTTTTTAATGAAGGTAATCAAACCACTTGCCAGTGGCTCTTCCACCCTTGAAAAGCTTTTTCTCTTCTACCAAGCGCTGGTTCCAATTTTGGTTGTATACTTGTATATCTATCCTAAGTGTACTGCATTACACCCTCTTATAGAGTTAAGTATCTTAAACCTAGCTATTTGTAATACAAATTTTGTATTATCTTTTTGATTTTTTTGACCTATCTATTTGTAATACAAATTTTGTATTATCTTTTTGATTTTTTTGGTTGCTTTCTTACCTGTTTAAAACCTTTTTTTTTTTATCATGCGTTTCAGTATAGAACAATTGAACAAAGTGCCTTCATCCATGATTAATGCATGAAGCTCTCTTCCCTAAAAATGGTTTTTGTTTCAACACATTTAGGAGCAATGCCAATACTAAAAGTGCCCCTTAAACTTTTATTAGAAAAAGTCAGGTGACACATCTGTATTGGCAGTAGGTTTTAATATTAAAATTTGCAGGTGGATTTTTTGGGGAGTCAACGCAGTTTTGCAAAAACTTAATCTGTCAGATAATTATCAGCCAGAGTTTCTGGCGGATAACACTAATTGCCACAAATTGTGGTGGATAGCTTATCTGCCACAGTTTATAGTGTGGCGGATAACTTATACCTTGTCAGTGTTACCAGTTTTAAGTAGGTGTGTATATATAGTATGTGCACACCCATTTAAAACTAACGACGTTAAAACCCCTTCAAATTACCCGTTGGCTGGACTATTTTTAAAAGCTTACTAAAACCTCCCATTAGCACTGCCCTTAATGATAGACTAGTAAGAGTTTTTCTTTCAAAAAGTCTAGTAAGAATTGCTTAACAAAGTTTTGAGAAAAAAAAACCGACATAACTTATGTCTTTTTGCTATTGTTTTAACTCTAATCACAGAGGAATCACGTGAGGTAGGACTAGGAAATGTCAATATATACCATTCATGAGTCAATTGATAGATATGTCATCAATACATGTGTCACATAATTATCATGGAAGGTGGCAAAGGTATCTATAGCAAAGTGTTAATCTCATTTCATAGCTTGTAATATTGAAATCAAAGTAGATGGGGCAGTTGAGTAATTTAGAAAAGGATAAATACAAGAAAGTAAACACAAAAACAAAACGAGAAAAGTCTCAAGATTCCAGAATCAGCACCCTACCCCAGTACCCCCTGAGGCCCTGACACATTTCCCATGCTTCTTCCACCTTTTTGCAAAACTCCCACTTATTTTTTATTCTTACAACAGTTTCAATTTCTAAACTTCTCTTTTTAAGCAACCAAGACAGCAGAGACTTTTATTATTCTAAAGAGAGAGAAAGCCAAAAAGACCCCATTCTATGCAAGTTAAAACACAGAGACTTAATTGGTTGACTTCAATTAAGAGAAGAAATTAAGAAGTCACATATATTTATTTCTCTGTTGATCTCATTGATATATAGAGAAGAAGAGAAGGGAAAGGGAAAGGGAAAGGGTAAGACAAAGAAGAAGAAAATGGCTTTGGGTTCAAAAGGGAATAATGGTAGTGGTAGTAGTAGTAGAGGGAGACCATATGGAATGATGTTGCTATTAGCTTTTGGTGCAGCTGTATTAGGTGTTATGGTTCTTCATAAGCTTAGAGAAAGACGTATCTTCACGCTTCTCATCCAAGACAAAGACCAAGACCTCATGTCTCTTCATCTTCTCTTACAGGTATATATAAACCACAATACACTAACATCTCTTTCTGATCATATGTTTTGAACTTTTGATTCACTATTATGTCCACACGTGTACACCCTCACTCCCACGTGTAGAAAGAGGGGTGTTTTTGCTTTCATCATTCATGCTTTTGTCTTTTGAAAAACTTTTGTTTGTAGTACTATTGATGATGATCCAGCGGATCCACCAACACCAAAGATTTTCAGTGTACTTTCATCATTTACTGTATAGTTGCTCCATTATATATGCTTTTGGTATTTCCTGATTGATGTTTCAATGTGTTGGATGATGAAAGCAGTTTGCAACTTTGCATGACATTAATATCTGTGACAAAGTTTTATGCATCTTTCATTATATTTGAGATTTTCTTTTTGGCATTTGGTGCATAGGCACTATACAAATTACAGTATGATGATCTCCACTTCTTCATAAGGTATTAGTTGCTAGCTTGACCATCCACTTCAATTTGTTGTTGCCTTTACTAATTAATATTTGAAATCCTTTCAGACTTCTCCATACTCTACTGGTAGAGTTTGTCAGATCAAATATGACAGAAAAATGACAATATTATTATATTAAGTATTTCTCTATAAACACAATGTTTTTTCTTTGAACATAAGTTTGGTGCTGAAATAAGATAAACTGCAAAATAGTTTTGGTCATCTGTCAATGCCGTCATTTTTGTTACATGTAACGAAGGCATGGTTGTTTGTCGCGATGGTTATCCAATGCATAACTCTTCAGCTTGTTGAAAAAACATTATATTGTTTCATAACAGAAATTATCCATTATTTACCATAAGCACAGAGTCTGATTCGTTTCTGAAATGTATTGTTCAATTAATGTGCTTCAACAGAAAGAAAGAGAATCTGCCAAAGAAATGAGGAGAAAGTTTGAAGATTTGAAGGCTAAGTATGTCGTTGTCAGAACAGAGAAGCAAGCGATGAAATCTATTACCACTTCGCTTAAACAAGAACAAAGATCATTGGAGTCAAAACTAGAGGAGAAGCAGAATGAGATCAACATGCTTCACAAAAAAGAAATTCATTCCACCTCAGAAAACTCTCAAAGACAAGCTCTAAAAGAAATTCTGAAACAGAAAGAGGAAGAAATCCAAGAAATGAAGAGGCTCCTTGAGAAACCAACCACTGTATGGTCAGTAAGTACAGATGATCCATCAAACTCTCCTGTCTTGCCAGTGGTATCAGACAAGGCTGCTGGAAATTTGGAAAGTGAAGAACCAAATGCCAACTCTATAAACAAAAAACCAGAAAAATCTTTGAATCTTGACATCGGTGAAGCTTCAATAAAGGGTCTTAATCGCAGCAGAACTGTTACGGAAGGTTCAGAGCTAAAGAAAATTAATTACGGGCAGATACAGACATTGGAGAAAGGTCAAGATGGTGAAGATTTGGAGGAAATGGACAATGCTGGTGAGAAGAATACTGAAAGTAGTGGAAGCAGTGTTCCAGAAGATGAGACGTTGATGGTGGATGGTAAAAACAAAACCAAGCTGACTTCTTTCAGTAGTCACAGAGATAATACAGAAGGTGAAGCTGGTGGTACAACGGCAATAAATGGTAAAGAACAGATCAAACTACAAGTTCCTGAAGTAGATGAGGGTCGACTACATGGTAAGATGTTTAAGCGTAAGGATGGGAGGAAGTTGAAAAAGCTAAACAGATCAGGAATGATCATAGGACCTAAACGAGGTGGGAGATTGGATCAGAATGATAGTGTTGAATATATTGATAATGGTTCAGGGGAAGAACATGCTGGTAGTGACAGAAATACTTTCGCAGTTGATCAAGTTTCAAGTGAAGTTTATGGTAAAAGGAACTTCAAAATATTCGAGCATTCTAAAGATGAAGATGAAGGCTTCAGAAGAAGCTCTGACAAGAATGATAGAGTTCATTTGAAGGAAACAGACCAAGGAGCAGTTTTAAAAGGAGGTAATTCATACACCAAAGATAATGTAATAGGAGGTCAAAAGGGTGAAGGAAGACAACATTTGAGGACCAGTGATGCATTTATTTCAACTGGGGGAGAATTGGAAAATCAGCAAAGTGCTGAAAGTCGAGAGGATTCATCTGAGTTTAGCAATAGCAACTCTGGTAGACACCAAGAAGGAAATGACACCAATGACATCGAAACGGAGCCAGTTGATGTATCTACACAGAAAGAAGGAAATGGTACTTACGAGACACAACAGCAGGAGAAAGCTGGAGCTGTATCTACACAGAAAGAAGCCAATCGCGAACATAGAAGAAAATCGTCAGTAAATGTACTGAAGTGGCAAACTTTCAGGCTTTCAGCGAGCAACATTAAGAACTTTTAGATGCCCTGCGTTTCTACTGGTAGAAGACAATTGTTTAGATTTGTTAATAGGTACACTAGACTAGATGAAACAGCATATCATGAATGTTGCATCTGTTCTTTAAGATTTATATGAATACATGTTGGCTCAAATAGCTTACAAACCAAACTTTGAAGATATTTTGAGTAAGCCAATACGCAATGTTCAGTAATTCTCACTACCACATTTCACTTTGTGCTGGATGTTAAAGTTTGCCAAAATCTCTATCCAGCTAGTTAACACACAAACAGTGGTTAAGGAGACTTCGGCTGCACCAAAGTTAAAAACACAAACAGTGGTTAAGGAGACTTCGGCATAGGTGCAGCCGTGCAGGTCATCATCAAATAAATTCGAGGCAGACAAAGCAGAGCACTAGAGCGGTAGCAACCTTAAAACCATTTACTCTGAGAGTTTGCCAAAAGCACTACTGCCAGTTAAATTTTGCATCTTGGCCCTGTACTCAATACTAGCAAGCAATGCTATGCTCAAGTTGGCCTCTCCACACACACACACTCCCATTCCCACTACAAAGTGGGAGACTGTTAACATGATCACTCATAAGTCATACCAGTGATGAACAATTCAAACAAGTCTGTCTCTTTAGCAAATGATATTTAAAAGCAGATGGGGATAAGTTGGTCGAGGTTAAAACATAATGGTAGTAACACAAGTATACAACTACTATTGTCAAGGTTCTGATCCAAGCAAGATTAAAATCCCAACAGAAGATCAATACCTTTTTAATGCCAAGGTGTGCATTATTAACACTGCAAAATCAGCTAACAAATAAATATTCCAAAAGTATAACTGAAAGCAGCTCCTAAATTCCAACTTTCTGGCTCTTTTGTAGTAGCAACAAGTAGAACACAAGAAAAAATGTTGGGTATCTGCATTATCAACATCAATATCAAAAAGGAAAATACAAAAAACTGCCAAAGACAGCGATTGTTTCAAAACAATGATAAAAACCTCTCCCTAGAGCCCTAAATAACACTTTATTTCCACATGCATTTGTGGTTCACAGAAACAGCCACACCTTTCCTTCTTAGCCTACTTTGATGCTTCAGTTGGTTGCTGCAACGAGATAACACAAGTTAAAATAATTTACAAGCAGGCAACTAGCAACAGATACTATAGATCAGCTATTTATGCAGTAAATACCATGTGCAATATATAACAGATTATATTCTGTATCAGGAGAAAGAAAAAAGTTTATAAGTTGGCAAGACCCTACTTTTCAAGGATGGAATAAACTAACACATCCATAAGAAGACAAAAACAAAAGATTTAGACATGAAAATTATGTGTCATGGATTACAAATTAAAATGGTGATGTCTACATTTCCTGACATAGAATAGGCTGTAGTTGGGACCAAATCTCTCTCTCAAAGTGAGACTAGTAGTGAGTGGAATTGCACTTCATCCCATTATTTTTTTCAACAGTATTTGTTATATTTACAGTTTAATGTGCTAATAACTAAGTAACATTGACACTGGTACGTGTGTCAGTGTCTAACACGGGTACTGAGTATCCGACACGGCGAGATATCGAAAAATGAGTGGTTCCTAAGCTTAAAATATGTATCCATGCATCCTTGCGGTCGTGTACCCGACACGGGTACGACACATATTTTTTTTGAGATCTGGAATACCCATGTTACACAGGCTAATAACCATTTCACTCGAAAGAGCCTGATTTGTTTGAGAGTGACGTAGCGGAAGCGATTAAAAAATCAAACCTTGAATAACCCAAGGCAAGGGGAGGTTTACCTTGAAACAAGGAAGAACTAATATAAAACTAAAGAAAACTAAATTGTAAAGACAAATCTTAATTGTATTGATTGAGTAATTGAATTGGTTGAATAATTGTTCTACAAAGCATGACTCTTTATATAGACTAAAGACTTAGACCAACTAGCATTAGGACTTCCTAAACAAATAAATCAAAATACAAATCCTACTTTGAATTATATTACTAATATCAACTTAATAGTAAACCAACTATTCTAGAACTTCTAGACTCTAAAATAGAAATCCTAAACTTATAATGACTTCTAAATAAACATTAACCCAAATAGGAAACCAATTGGTGTAGGTAGGATGTCCTACATCAGTCCCCCATTCTTCAAAAGAATTCGTCCTCGAATTTATGTTGTATTGATATCGTCCGCTCTATAAGAAAAAATACTATGAATAACACAAACTCTTGTAAACTTTCCTCATATTAATGGAAGTTGTAGTTCCGTCTTTTGATTCAAAACCTTGGACTTGGAGAACAAAAAGAACTTTTTGTGATAGTATATGATCAATTCCAATAAAATCATAATGTTGGACATCTAGAGGTAATGAATCTTTCGCAGCGATTTCAACTTTATGATATTTGTCTTCAGTAAAAATTGGTTTTTGTTCATCAATTGTGGCCATGATATTTGAAGAATCTTCCTTAAAACTCGGTGGCTCTCCATTAAAACTTGGTAGCTCTCTATTATGACATTTTTCTTCTTTAAGACAAACATGATTTGTTGGTGGTGTGGTTGAAAGTAGGGTTTGACTTTGACACTGTGAGGGAGAAGTAATGGTGGTATAGGTTGTGGCAAATTGTGGAGTAATGGAAATGTGAGATGGTTAGGAGGTATTACAAGGTTGTGAGTATTGGGAGTTGTAGTGTTGAGGCTGTGAGGTTAGGTTTTGTAATGGTTGAGGGTTGACATTAATAGGGAGAGATGAGAAACCAATATAGGAAACTTGTTGTACAGTTGTGGTGGTAAATTGTGGTGATGGGGGTGGGTGTGGTGGTGGTATGAAAGAGGGTGGGAGGGTGGGAGCATCAATAATATATTGCTTACCTTCCAACTTATCAAATCGAAGAGTAAGATTGTCGATTAAAGCGGTGAGACGATCAATAGCTGAATTGAATTCAACCTTCGTCACATAATCTCCAAGATTACCGACTTGGGAGCGGGGTGAAGAATCTCCGTCATTAACCATTGTAGGATCGAAACGAAGCTCTTGATACCAATTGACGTAGTGGAAGCGATTAAAAAATCAAACCTTGAATAACCCAAGGGGAGGTTTGCCTTGAAACAAGGAAGAACTAATATAAAACTAAAGAAAACTAAATTGTAAAGACAAATCTTAATTGTATTGATTGAGTAATTGAATTGGTTGAATAATTGTTCTACAAAGCATGACTCTTTATATAGACTAAAGACTTAGACCAACTAGCATTAGGACTTCCTAAACAAATAAATCAAAATACAAATCCTACTTTGAATTATATTACTAATATCAACTTAATAGTAAACCAACTATTCTAGAACTTCTAGACTCTAAAATAGAAATCCTAAACATATAATGACTTCTAAATAAACATTAACCCAAATAGGAAACCAATTGGTGTAGGTAGGATGTCCTACATCAGAGAGGAACGCAAGATGTTTATCACAGCAACTATCAGTCAAACACAGGCGAGGTGCATGCCTAAGAACATCCTAAGTGGACCAAAATTTAATGTCTAGACATAAGTTTTCAAGAAGTTATTAGAGAATGAGTCATATTTACCATGTGTGAATGAGTGAGACTTCAAAAAGAATGTTTCACATGTGCTAGAGAGAGATATGAGGCTTTTAATTTTACTTTTATTTATAAGAAATTTTTGAAAGGTTGTAATACGATGTGGGAAGGTGTTAGGCACTCCACAATCGCCTCACAAAAATCAGCCTTACTTTCTTGTAGTAATTATTATGACAATGATGTAAGGTTGCTTTTTGTCAAGGTATCTACTCCCCACCCCCTCCCCCCCCCCCCCCACACACCAATAATGCCCCCCTTCTTCAATTAGTATAAACGATTTAACCAATTTCGGCCAATGGATTTTTCATCTCTCCATCACTACCCTAAAGATTGTAATACACTTTATCAATGTTTAACACCCTCAGGAAGTTGGAAAGAGAGATTGGAACAAAGGGAATGTTGCTGACTGTAGAATAAAGCAATGTACTCCTCCTTTGCACAAACTTAACACTACAACAAGCTAATCTACTCTTGACACCTTCTCGGTCACCTTCCCACATATTGTGTTGGATCTGCTTCTTGCTCCTATGGGCAAGCCTAAGTAGGTGATACTAATAAGGAATGTATCAATCCCATCCCGAATAGTCAGAAACCATCTCAATATTATTCACTTCCCCCACCGCATAAAGTTTCGACTTTGCCAAGTTGATTCTTAACCCTGATGCCATCTCGATAAAAGGAAGTTTTTACATAGTTTCACTGGGAAGGAACCCATCCACGAATTGTAAGTCAAGATTGAAGTGGGGCATCTTCTCTAGTATGGGATCATAAAACCTTTGAATTCTATGATCATGGTATGCAAACCTCAAAGTTGTATGATGGTATCACATGTAGTGTGTGATTATAGTACATATAACATAAAAACAAATTTAAATTGCTAAACAAAAGCATAGATTCTAGAACTCATAAATTCATAACCCAATTTTCGGTATCCGTAACTAGCATCCTATGGACTCACAAGTTTTCATCTATTATTGATAGGACAGATGAAGGTAACAAATTCCTTTGGTCAAAATATTGGGTGGAATGGGACGATGTTTCATTCGAGAGATTCGTATTTGGATGAGCATTATTGACGGGTTAGGTAAGTCTGAGTGTTGCAATATCATGTAGTGTTGTAAAACCTCGTTTATATTATAAATTTGTGTTCGTTAAATTTTATTGGATTATGAAATATTGCATACATGTCTTTAAGGGTTTAGAGTTAATTTTCTATTAAGTTGAAGGATGATATATTAATTATTAAAAAAAAAGAAGTAGATGGAATTGGGTTGGGTAGCAAATTCATTTATGGTCCAAAAATAAAGCCCATTAACTTCTCCATATTATTTATATTAAAATCTTAGGGTTTTCATTCTTTTTTTTTACAACACCATATTTGGGAGAAGAAGAAGAAAAATTGGAAGAAAGCTAGAAGAAGATTTGGATTTTTATGCTTGTACAAGTGAGTAGACAATTTTTTGTTTTTTTTCTATTTCTGTTTCTGTAATTCCAGATTTTTGACTCATCTTTGAAAAATCATAGAAAATTCGTTTGAAAAGATTTTTAATTGATTCCAAAAACCCTAGACACTAGATTGAAAGTTCTTCATTCTATTAGTTAATACCAATATACGAAAGTTAATTTAATTTGGTGAAAAACGACTTGCAAGTATAACAACCGTTGCAGTTTTTGGTTTCTGTACCGTTTTAGTATCGCAAGGTTTTGATGCCTCTAGACTTAATAATATTTATTGCAAATTTTATGGTAGTTAGAATACTCAATGTATAACAACATATATAAATTTCGGAATTTACTGTTGGGTAATTAATTCTGAATAAATTATTCAACGCAGTTATTTTCAGATATCCAGTATAATTTTACTGCTACTTTTCTGTTTGCGTGGCTGTCATAGAAAAATCATAGAAGACTCGTTACTCAACATATCTTGATTAATTTACTTGTTTTAGAAAATAGACATTCTGAACTATAATGTCTATGTTTAGAAGTACTTTAAATTATGAGGCTAATATGGTGAAAAATGGTCAGGAAGTCTGACGTAGATTTTTGGGATTTCTTTCTGGAATCTGGTAGGATTGAGGAAAACAATTGTTTAATTATTTTCTGTATATCGAAACGATTCCATATTTCTATACCAAGTAATATTTTCATAGTAAAATGTTGTATTCGAAATTTATGAGATTCGAGCAATTATTTTTAGATGTGTAAATTTTGAAAGATGAATGTTATTGTTTGGCAGATTTATGTAAAGGGTTTCTTTTTAGCATATATGTTTTCTTTTGGGTTTGTCCTTTTGTTTGATTGTCAAGTTGAAATAGACATGTATTAAAAGTATTCTAAATATTGAAGTGGATTAGTATATAATGGCATGTTACTTGATTAATTATGTTTAAAGTAACTTGGAAAGTTATATTGATGAACGCCTAGGAATGACTCCATACCAATGGATGGTATATGAATAGAAACGAAATGAATACAGAACTGGGAATTTAATTGTTTGACCAAGGTTGTGTGATTGCTTGATTAATTTAGTTGTTTTGGTAGTCGCCCAAGCATTAGTACATTTGCCGCACCTCTGGAATTAGGTTAAAGAAATTAATTATCACCCTAGACGGCTTAGCCTGCGGGTTGACTCTTGGATTATATTTGGGTATTTCCTAGACGGCTTAGCCTGCGGAACTGACCCTTCAGACCTTCATAGCTTTCGGGGTTGGTCTGGGTGCCACATTAGAAAGCTCAAGGGAGCTATTAGAGATCATGAGTTAGGCATACGTCGAGGCTAGCCAAAGCTTGCAGGTGAGCACCCACTTGGGTTTTGGTTTTCGCGTAGAGGTTCTTAACCATGGTCAAGGCACACTAGTGTAGTGTGGGTATGGCAAATGTGTGGAGTGTATCCTGTGGGAGGTGTACTAGTGATTGGGCATATGTTGTGATTTTTATGATTGTTAAACCCGAGCACCGGCTAGAGGCCAGGACGTGGTTTTGTGACTTTAGATTCGTTGTTTGGTAATGTGCTAAGGCTTATGATATTGTAGTGTTTAGAGTTACTTAATGATATGGGTAAATTTTATATATTTTGATTATGAACCGGAGGTAACTATGATTATGTGGAAGAACTACGATGTTTTATTTATTACGGGTATTAATGGTCATAATTGGACTTGTCATTTTGGTAGATTACAAACTACGAAGAGTTGGAATGAATCATTATTAATGGGTTGAATGAACGGAATGTATTTTCGGGTTGATACAAAGTATTAGATAACACGTAACGTGTATGTGATTTGCTTTATCTTTATTATATTTGTGTATTATGTATTAACTTCATTTTGCAGGTGGATGGGTCAACTAAGTTATTTTGTGTAGGTGGATAGACCTATCCTTAAAGACAGTTGCTGCTTAGGTAATGTATTTTTATTATCGATCAATTAACATCGTAAATAGATAAATTAAAATTGAATAATAGAATTAAACATGTGATTATATAATGGATAAAAAGTTTAAATATAATGGAATTGATATCGTTTTTGGGCGTATGCTTAATGTCTTAGTATGGAAGAATTGTTCTTTAAGATTAATTATGTTGTTAATCATATGAGGGAACTGTATATTTATTATGTCATTTTGTGGGAATAGATTTCCCCCTTGTTCACTCATACCGGCTTTTATGCTGACCCATGTTGCTTTGTTTTGCACGTGGGTGTGTTCCATTTGGAATGCAGGCAGGAGAGGTTAGAGCTATGGAGCTGTGACAGACCGCTTGTTGGGACCAGTAGAGATCTTTAGATGTTTCAGTCATGTATTTTTTTGAAAGTGGTATTCATGTATTTTGTTGCTGTAAGTTGTGTTGTATAATAGGATGGAATCATGTGTACATTTATCGTTTGGATTTTTCTTCACTGTATTTTATTTAAGATTTTTGTTGTACCTGGTTTTTGAGTTAGAAATTGTTGCGACCTGGGTTTATACTAAATTTTTTAAATTAGGGTCGTGACAAGTGCTTTGTTGAATCTCCTTCTCTCCCTGTTTGTACAGGGGGTTATCCTCCTAAAACCTTAGTAATATTTTTCCAATTAAAAATATACAAACTCACCTTTATCAATCAGTAAAAAAAAAACTAGGACAAATAACAATTGCATCTTGTGACAATCTATGGGAAAAACAATTAGACAGAACAATAAAATTATAGGACTAGTACTCTAGATATGTATGAATCAACTTGCAAGTCGGACTGATTGTCTTACACTCTCAATATGAAGCTACCATATGATTACTTCTAAATTAATAACGCAAGTCAGACCATGTAATCATTTTCTTTAACTTCCAATGTCAAAATCGATAGTTACAAACCAGAAATGCCAACTAATATCTACAAATGTATAAAGAAATACCTTTTCTTGCTTGTCAACCTTTCCTTTAGTAAATAACTTGTAACCACCATACAATAGACATCCCCAGCCAGTAAGGGAGACGATCACGAACTGCAAAGAATTGAAAGTTTAAACCAGTCAACAAGACCGAATTATGTTTGAAAAAAATTTTGGACAAAGTTTCCGTTTATTTCAGAGTAACACTGATGCATGTTTGTGTGTAGGCGTCATGGCTAACTAAAACTTTTACTTATGAATGAAGGTGTTATAGACTTATAGTACTATAGTAGGTGTTACAACTTACAAAAGCCGAAGGTGGTTAGGAGTAAGGGAGGACCTCACACAATGATGCATTCTAGGGTTTAAAACCCTTAATTTGTTTTAAGATTGCTACTATATGTTTTTAGAATTATTAGGGATTTTTAGGTTTATGTTTAATTGATGTTTTTAGGTGTTTTAGAGTATTTCTATTTTAAGGTTATTTTAATTTCGAATTATGTTTTCTATTTTCATTAGAATTGGTCTAGGTTTAGGTTTCCTTGTTTTCCAAGGATTGTTTTTCCTATTTAAAGAGTTGTAGGCCTTTGGCCAAGTTAGGTGTTGATTGGTTAATTGAATTGTGTGTTTTGAGAAGGGTCTTCTCTTTGTGTGAGTTCTTGGTTAAGAACATTGGTTGTCGAATCCCGAAAATCGTCATCGTCCTTTGAATTCGGTTCAAAGTACATATCTTTATGCACGACTGCATCAAATTGGTAATCAGAGCAAGGTTTTGAGGCTTCTAGGTTCTCAAAAATCCTGATTTTTTGTCATCTTCATCGTCGTTTCAAGCGCCCTCGCTACCACTGCTCTTTTCAAAGTCTTCCGCTGCTTTGTTTAAGGTATTAAAAAAAAAAAAAAAAAAATTGAATTTTTTTTCCTTGGTCCTGTTCGTTGGTATTAGTTTAAATTAAATGGAGAATTGGTATAAGGATTGGATTCAAGATCATGTTTTTCGTTCTTTGTGTACTATTGGAGGCAAGTTGTGTTCTTTTGTGATCGACCCTAAACATAATGTTAATTTTATTTCAAAACTAGCGGTTGAGAAATTACAATTGGAAGTGGTTGAAAACAATTGTTTGGTTGAGTTTTCCATTGGAGATATTGTTGATCGGGTGTGGTGTAATATAGTCGACACGGATGCATGTCATATTTTGTTGGGAAATCCATGGATATTAGAAACGGATGCAACGTTTAATGTGCAACATAATGGTTATAATATTCTGTGGAAAGGCAAGAAATTTATTCTTCTTTCAACTAGGCCTTGCATATCACAAGAAGAATTCGAAGCTACATGTCATGCGCGCCAGGTTTACAAAGAATCCATGGGTGAATTTTGCAAACAAGGATGTCGATATTTATGTGATTTTTTTGATGTCTTTGCCGAAAAAGAGGAGGTTACAAGAACCAAGTTTCATAGTTCAAAAACATTCGACTTGAATGAATTTTTCCCACTCTTTGAGGAAGAATCCCTAGATGTTGTTGAAGATGTGTTTTTTAAAGAATTTGGCGTATGTGTTGATCCGATTTGGGAAACTTTTATAGCCAATTTTCAGCAACATGTTCCTTCTTTTCATGAAAAACAGTTGGGGATTTTGTGTTTCAAGTATCATTGTTTTGTGAGGTTCTTAAAATTTGATTTTTATGCAAATAAAGTTCGTGGAAGAATTCAAATTTTTGGGCTATTGCTTCTTATGAGAGTGAGCAGATTTTTGGAAAGAATTCAAAGTAGACTCCTTGATTTACATAGGCGAAGTTCGAGCTTGCAGCACCAACGTGCAACTACTACTACTTTTGGTGAATTTGAAGAAGATTCAAGTTCGTGGACGAACTTTTGCGAACCCGGGGAGAGCTGATGCATTCTAGGGTTTAAAACCCTTAATTTGTCTTAAGATTGCTACTATATGTTTTTAGAATTATTAGGGATTTTTAGGTTTATGTTTAATTGATGTTTTTAGGTGTTTTAGGGTATTTCTATTTTAGGGTTATTTTAATTTCGAATTATGTTTTCTATTTTCATTAGAATTGGTCTAGGTTTAGGTTTCCTTGTTTTCCAAGGATTGTTTTTCCTATTTAAAGAGTTGTAGGCCTTTGGCCAAGTTAGGTGTTGATTGGTTAATTGAATTGTGTGTTTTGAGAAGAGTCTTCTCTTTGTGTGAGTTCTTGGTTAAGAACATTGGTTGTCGAATCCCGAAAATCGTCATAGTCCTTTGAATTCGGTTCAAAGTACATATCTTTACGCACGACTGCATCACACAAGAACCCAAAGCAATAAAAACAGAAGAACGTAGAAAGAAATACAATCATTAACAAATCCAATAATGACCCACAAGAATGTCCTAATGGAATACTAGCACTTGACGTGATGCTTCTTCCTCGATTCTGTTCCCAAAGTCAAATATGACAGACTTACCTCGTCCTGTAGTGGCTTGGCTTCTCAAAAGCACTTCGATCGATACATAATGTGATTTATTTTTAACCCCTGATTTAGATAGAAAAAAATGCTATCTTCATAATCATCTCAAACTCATCCTCTTACATTCACCTTCCAATTTATCTTTTTATCAATTTGTAATCTGATAAACAAATAAACCTTTCCCTTCTTCAAATCATAACAATTTTCTCTCCTCTATCTTCTTTCTATTATAGTTTAGGTCGATGGGCCCGACAAGTTTCTTAGTGTGTTCGACACGCGAGTGTCCGTGTATCTGACATTTTTTTGAAAATATAGTTATAGTGTGGTCATATTACTTGGGTTTTTTTATATGAAATATATAGGTCTAAAAAGAACTTTGTTACAAGTACTGAAAAAAAGGTGAGCGTGTAGAACCAGATGCGGAAAATCTAGATTATAGTGGCCACTCTGATTGAGATCATGGTGGCCATACTGCCAAGTGTCAACGAGACTAACAACAACAACAGTGGGATTGATGATGTAAATCTCCACAGGAATGCCAGTCATGACATAACAGGCGGATGGAAGATGAGATAGAGAACGAGGGACAAAGATTGAAGGTCAAAGGAGGTGTTTTAATTTTGAAAAGAGAAGATATGAGCATTAGCATATAAAAAATTAAAAGTTGCAAGCTGCAAGTTGCGCTATTATTATTCTTCAAAATAAACTGTTCCACAATTTCAGTATTACTTATCTAAAAAGAACAATTTCAGTATTACATGAATGAAACTCAATTCGTTACATCACATATATTGCAAGCAATTTGCTCAAAAGATTGTTTTCTTTTTGACAGAATAATTCTAGCAAAAGTATGTCAGAGTAAGCATAAGAAGCCTAGGCTTATCAACTCTAGCCAAAGTAGCCAAAACAAAAAGAATTTATACAAACCCTAACAGTGTTATTTATTTAATTTGTTACGAATTTTAACCCAAGATCGTTCCTCTATAAGATAACAGAATCAATTGAAAGTGACAAAATGTATGATAATGCACTATATAAATTTAACATGCCCATATGATGTGTCCAAACTCCAAAGCATATCCTAAAAACCAAAACAGGGCTTTAGACATTGATTAATTGTTATTATGGGTTTAGAAAATGACGTAGATCACTGTATCTAGGCACACCAAAGGAATGTTATTTTCCCCCTTTTCCGGAATAAGAACGCAAGAAGTTACTAATTATTTGAAGCAAAGTGGAATTCAACACTAATGTGATAGTTCTCAAATAGTAATTTTGATTGCGAAGTATGGAAATCATGTTAACAAGAAATATATAAGATATATTTTATTTAATCTATGTAAGTATCAAATTTGTATAAAAATTAATTTTCCAGTGTGAAAGGAGACTCACATGCTCTTCTTTCCACTTAGATGGGCTCATTGGATCCTTCCAAAAGTCCACCTTTGGTGGTCCATGATGATCTATAAAGAGAAAACAAAGAAGCTTGTCATAATGAAAGTCAGAACTATTTGCCTAAATGCAAAATAATTCATATCTTGAGTACAGTAATGGCATTATATTGTAGGTAAACCTTTCACTACAAGTAATATGCTTATCAAAGAAGCTGCATTGCTAGGAAGACTTAAAACAACAGAGAGCAGCTACGGATATATAAAATGACTTTACAGGGAAGACATATGCAAAAAAGAAAAACTGAAAGTCGCATTCATAATTCAAGTGGTATAATCATAAGTAAGTATTAATTAAACAGCTTAGTAGCTTACATCTTTTACATCCCAGTAGGTGAAAAGATTTTGAAACAGAAGTCATTCAACAGACAAACATGGAACCCTTTAGTGCAAGACATGCCCTCACTACATATATATTCCTTACGAGTCCTTAGTGTTCTCATGGGAAAGAGTAATGACGGAAATTAAAATGATTTTAGGAGGCCCTTTTCTTGTTTTATTACATGTGCTTACCTTCTTGTTTGATAATCCTAAATTTTACCCATAACTTAATCCAGCTCTATTTACTATATTTACCTGAAATGCCATTCATCTTTCCGAAAAGAATCCAAAAAAAAAAAAGTAAATCAAATATAGAATGGTGGATGGAATTCACAGTTTAAATTCACAATATTGAATTATCAGGGAATAAAAGAAAAAAAAAAGATAATTCAATTTGAGTATAATCACGAGTTTTCAGTAATTTAATCTTACTGTGTTTCATCAAAATTCATTTCAACTATGGTTCTTCTTATGTAGTACCTAATCTAATTAAGATTGGTTAAGATTTCAAACTTAATAGTCACCCAATATTAAACCCTAACAAAATCTATATTGACAAAGAAAAAAACATTTCCATAGATGATTATTGGGCACAAAATAATAACAATGCATCATCAACCCCAATCTTAAAAATCAAAACTTAGAGAAACAATTTGTTTATCCAAATCAAAATAATCTTGATCAGGATTTTAATCAGATCTAAATTACCTCCACCACCAGAAAGACCACGTCGTTGGATTAGCTTAGAGGCTTGAGCAGTTGTTGCTGTTGTTGATGAAGAAAGCCGACTTAGAGAAGCAACTTGGCGAGAAGCAACCATCCATGCTGCCATCGATGAACAAAGGTTGATTCGAGAGTGAGTGAAAAAAAGGAAAACGAGTGTGTGTGATTTGTGAAAGAAAAAGAAGAGGCGAGAAAGAATAAAACACAGAACTGAACTCACACAGGTCAGGTGAGTGGACTTGAGTGTTATATGGGCGACCTCACAGGCTCACACCGCACCGCTAAAGTAAACCACAGCATTTGGCCCAACCCAATACGTAGTTATATGGGCGCATCAAGACATTTTTATTCACCTGGCCCAGCACAATACGAAATTAGGAAAAGAGTGCTTTTTACTGAATTACAGACTTTACAGTATAGTTTTGACTTTTGAGGACTTTTACATGTACAGTCAAGAAAAAGCTTCCATAATATCATATTCCGGATCTCCGTGTAGGCGACCGATTAAGGCCACCAAAGTTACAAGACCCATATTTTTTGTCTTTGGTATATTAAGATGTGTAATTTAAGCCAAATTCTTAAGCCCTATCAAATATTTAGTAAGCCCACTATCTCTTCATTTTACTTTTCTATATTTTCTACTTAGTAAAACAAACTCAAACTCATTTTCTAGTTTTTTTTTCTCCTCTTAAAGAATTACAAACTGCCTCTCCTATATCAAACAGTTAAAACCTTGTTTATTTATATTGTTTTCTTTTCTTTTCTTTTCTTTTTTTTTTCTTTTTGGTAAATTGTTGTTTTCTTTTCTAATAGCTTGAATTAATTTATTTATTAAATTGTGTTTAATCATGGTATTTGTATATATATATATCTAGATTAGTCTTACCAAAATTTATAATTTCATAAAATGGCTAGTTCATGATAAAAAAAACACACACACACACAAACAATTTTTTCTTTTACAATTTTTTTTGGGAGGCCTAATATTACGAAGTCGATTAAGGCCACAAAAAGCACAGAACCGGCCAACAGCAGATTTAGAGGACTCATTTGATAGGGGGTGTGTTGTAATTGTGTCCCACAACTTTAGAGAGACTATGCACAACATCCAGTTAGTTGCATTGCATTAGGCCCGCAAATTGGGCTGGGTCGGGCTAACCCGGCCCTCGAGCACTAAAGCCTTCACATCAAAAGACCCGACCGTTAGAACAGAGGGACGGGTTAGCATGGCTAACACAAAGAATCGTGTGACCCTCACCCGTTCTTGAGCCCTATATTAAAAGGGTTGAGAGTCGAGCCTATAGGGTCGGATCATAGGGTCGTGCTTTTTTTATAACATATGTATTTAAATATATATTTACCATATTTATTACCACAAATTTTGATACAATATTAATATAAGGTTGATAACATATACATAATAGAAAAATAACATGTATGTTTAATATATAAAGCCTTTTATTATTATTATAACTTATATAAAAATGTATATAAATTATAAATATGCAAAAAAATTAAGAAATATACCTTATTATTAATGAGGGCCATAAGAGGGCTTTGGAGGGGTTAATTAAGGTCGGGCTAAGGGTCGGGTTTATGTTTTATTCTGTGAGGGCCGACTTTTAAGGGCTTTCGTCACAAATGGGTGGGGCGGGTTTAGGGTTGAAGGGCCTTTTTTGCAGGCCTACATTGCATGGACTCAAGTTTCTAATATCATCTTTCTCAAGACCCGTGATTCAGTCATATTATACATACAGAATAAAAACAAAACAATTAATGTGTAAGTGTGGTAGTTGGATCAGTCTGACAAATACAATGAAAATGATTCCATTAATTTCTGCATTTAAGCAAAAATACTTTAGTACGAGTCTGTGCCCTACTTGTTTTAATGAAGAAAAAGAGAAGGTGGATGGATCACGTAATTTTGTTTTCAACTAATTCCTCATTGTTTTACATCTAGCCTTCACAGTGGCTTTTTCTCACCTTTTTTTTTTAAATAAATTTTATTGATAAGCTGAACGAATTACACAAAAGTAGAGGACGAACGCGCTACAAACTGCAAATAGCAATCCTTAGTACAAAGCATTTTCAAGATGTCTTATTGATTAAAACTTAGAATTTGAGGGTTATTTTAGAATTTTTACACAATATTCCATTAGTAAGCCTATTTAAATAATTTAACTCAAATAAATATTGAAGGTTAACTCATATAAAATACTATAGACAATAACTTGTAAACATAAAAAATTGATCCATATGAAAAAAATTATCTATACTCTCTATTAAAGTTGGGCATGCCCTTAAGAAAAATTTCTCTCACCAAATTAGAGAAAATTAGATGCTCTAATTGAAGAGAATTTTACAAAAATTGAAATTATAAGGGTTAGTAATGTATTTTTATATTCAATGATGGCTGAAATAGCTATATGGCTAGCTCCTGAATTTAATGCTAATAAATTTATTAATTGGCTATATAGCTAATGAATTTAATGTAAATATGGCAAAATATATTTTTAAACACAAAAATAAATTTAAAATTTTGCAACTTACCTTCTTCCTCCTTAACATCTACCCATCTTCCCCATACATCAAATTTAGTCTATCTTCTCTTGATTTTGCAAATAGCAATTTTAAGAAAAAACACAACGTTGATTACAATAGATTTATATACTAAAGTTCAAAAATACTACACAGAACATTTTACTTCTTTATATAAAAGCCCAATACAAATTTTGTTCGTAGCATAAAGTAATAAACTTTATGTCAACGAACACTATCCTTATTGAAGCCTACCAAAAAAATAATTAAAATAAATAATTATTGAATATTAAAGAAAAATAACACACACCTAGTAATAGTTACATGTTCACATATAAATACCGTACCAAGATATCACTATAAAAAAATACTCTACCAACAAACAAGCGAATCGAAGAATAGCCAAAGGTACAATGCCTTATAGACTAATCTACCAATAAAATTATCCTACACATTTTAGATACTAACTACACATCTCCCCAACAATGCTAGAATGAAAGTTCATCTCCCAGCGGTCAATATCCAACATTTTTAGTTGTTTTACAAATGCAAAAAAACAGTTTTTTTTTTCTTTCGTTTGCTCTAGTATTTTTCCTTTCTATTTTTTTCTATCCAATTAGTTTATTTCATTAATTTGGTCAAATTCAATTTTGTAACAATATCATACTTTAAGGCTTCCATATAGAAATATATTTCATTAGCCAAAAAATATATATCAAAATATACTTCCAAATAATGCAAACTTATAAAATAGAATCAAAGTTCTTCTTACCAATTCTTATTACTAAAGCTAAAAATGACTCAAAACAAGTCTTGAAAAATATATATTAACACCTAAAATTAATCACATTGCAATAAAAAAAAATATGAAATCGATTACAATAGGCGGAGATGTTACATTCCCATATAAGTTGAAAACTTCTTTTCGTTTTCATGGATTCAACACTATGAACAAAATTAAAATATTAAAATAAAGAAAATAGCATAAAGTTTAACTTTGTTCTATTTACATTGCAAAAAAAAAAAAAAAAAAAAAAAAAATTGGTACATCAATCACATTCAACATTGAAATATAGTCAAACGCCAGTTGATCTTCCACACAAAAGAATGTATATCCATACATCCAACAACCTTCAGATTTCCAACCAATTTGCCCACACTATATTTCAGCTTAGGTAATATCCCAAAAAAGCCCCATGTTTAGGTGCCTCTTCCCCAATAGGCCCTGAACATGGGGTCATCTTCTCAAACAAGCCTTTACCCCACTTTCTTTTATTTTGTTTTACTAAAATATCCTTTTGTACTAAAAACAAAAGAGAAAAATTAGAATATAAGACAAATAAGAAAAAAACAAATAAGAAAAATACAAAAACATATTTTTTTAATATTAATTAAATTTTTTTTGCTATATTATTTGTAACTTGTATATCTTTTGATTAAAAAATTAAAAATCAATATGATGTATATGGTCGGAAAGATCTCGACGAGATCTATCTAACAAGATCTCACATGGGTATGAAAAAAAAATCATGTAATTTTTATTTTTTTGATAATTTTTTCGCTACATACTGTAAGGGTTTTGTCCACTAAAACATTGATTGTTGTTCACTAAACAATATAGCTTTATCCTCTAAACAAACTATTGTATCCACTTAACATGCAATTTTACTAAATCACATTATATATTAAAAAGTGTTGAGAGGTGGATTAAAGCTGGTTATCAAAGTATATTAGTCATGGTTCCATACATATTACTTGGATTTTGTGGAAAAATAAGAATGCATGAGTGTTTAAACAAATGGAGATTATCAGTTTCAATGATGGTTAGAAAGTACAGGAGTTTGTGGCTCAACGATTGCATCCATCTCACAAAGTGGAGTGGTCGTTGGTTCGAAACACCCCACCAACTGATTGTTTGATATAAGTTTCCTCACGTAATTTAAAGAGGTAAGGGGTGCCTTCAACCCCGTTTGCCAAAAAAAAAATGATGGTTAGAGATGTGAGATATTATATTGTTTTGGTGTGGGGGATGGGAAGGAAGAATGAAGTACAAATTTAATGAATTTCATGGCATTACACCAGGCAAAATGAGGGATTTATGTTTACACTGGGTTATGCTCTCTCTTATTTCTTATGCTTTGGGCTGTAACCTAAAAAACGTATATAGTCTTTTGTGAAGTTAACTGTACATTAAACGTTTTTATGAACTTTTCATGGTAATATATTTTTTTTTTTGTCTGTACTATAAGGGTTTTGTCCTCAGTCGAGACATTGAACTCATGCATCAAATTACAGACTACAGTCTACATATATTAATAATATGGAATATATATCATGCCTTTGTAATTTACAGAACAACAAGCAACAATTTAGAGGATATTGCTTTGGTGTTAGAAGATAAGAAAACATTTTTTAGAGGACAAAAGTAAAAACTTCTGAATTTGGTAGTAATGTGTGAATTTTTTAGATTTTTAGACCAATTTTGAAAAACCTTATGAAATCATACGGAGTTTTATTTTCGAAACCCAACTTCTCAGTAAAAAAATATATGATATTTTGATTTTTTATGAATATTTGGATTTTTTAAAAATTTTAATTTTTTTAAATTTAAAATTTTATAGTCACGTGGGATCTCGTTTAAAAGATCTCGTCGAGATCTTTCCAACCATATACACCATGTTGATTTTCGATTTCTAAATCACAAGTTATAAGATTTTCAAATGTTAAAACCAAAAAGTTATAAACCAACTGTTTTTTTGTCCTTTTCTGTTTTTTGTCTTTTTCTGGGTTTTTTGTCTTGTACCGACTTTAGAAGATAAAAAGTGGATGTTAGAGGATATAATACAAGGGTAATTTTGACCGGCTAAAAATTATGAAATAGTCAAAGGGCTTGTTTGAGAAGATGACCCCATGTCAGGGCCTATTGGGGAAGAGGCACCTAAACATGGGGTTTTTTTTGGGATATTACCCTTTCAGCTTTGGTTTTAAAGTTTTAAGAGAAAAAAAAAAAATTAAGCTTCGATATCAAGTTTTATAAAAATAAAACACTTATTTATATTAAGGTACTTTTTTTTTTGCAAAAGCAAGCTGGGGTTAGGCGGACCCTACCAGATTTTATTGATTCAAAAAAAAGATATTACAATCTAGAGTACACAACACCTTCAGCATCTTGTGTTACTATACAAGCAAGTTCTCTTGGAACATGATTACATGAAATTTTCACGTCATCACTGGGACTACAATGCTTGGCAATCCAGCCATTTATTCAATACATTTTAACTCAGTACATTACGGTGCGAGCAACATTTTCATCCACACAATGTGACTAGGACAACTTGGTAACCGGTTATGCAATTTTTATTGTTTCTTTTAGTTTTTCAGTCAAACATACAGGTGGCAGCTGTATGGATGACAAATTTGCTATATGGATGACAAAATTGAAGAAACAATAAGAGCAAATTTTTGTCGACTTTAGACTAACTGGTAGCAAGTTTTCACTTGAGTCCACGTGGAAGATTGTGTGGTGTACAAGCAAATGTACCGTAATACACCATACCGAAAATGTACCGAATAACAGCTAAGTCAGCCACTCTATTACTTTCTCTAAAGACATGCTTGAAGTTAACTACTTGGAAGTCATGTTTCAAAGTCTCTATTTCTGCAATAGTAAATATATCTTCTTGATCTCCATTGTATTTGTCTCTGGCCATTAATGCAATCTATGGCTTGTTTAGAATCAGAGCATACCTGGACACTGCCAAAGTTCATTTGTTCTTGCCATTTCCAGTCCCCTCTTGATAGCTTCCAACTCTGCACATAAAATGGTAGTACAATTTATGCCTTCTGCAAAAGTGTAGTACACATTGCCTCTATCATCTCTGAATATTCCTCCTATTCTTGCCCCTTCTTCTGTCATTCTTCCATCTGTATGCAATGCTACAACACCTTGTGGTGGTCTTTCCCACTGACACTGGATGCCAAGCCTATTCAGGGGAACATTCTTCAGTCCTAGTTTATCCTTCAGCATAAGGTTTTGAGTATTCTCCTTCATTTGTATTTGAAGTCCATGGAACCTATTTCTAATTGCCTGACAAATACTACCTATAATGACCTTATGTGTGTTCTTCTTGCTGTTGAAGATCCTTTCATTCCTTTCCCTCCATAAGATGTAGGTAGTTGCATTAGCTGCTACTTTGTAGACATTGTTGACTAATGAGTCTCCAGTTGTGTTTTCAATTAACCACTTCCATTCTTGTATAACATTTCCGGTTCTTCTGTCACACCCACACCATTTCAAAATTTCTTGCCAGACTTCAGTTGAGTATTTGCAGTTAAAGAAAAGATGCCACAGACTTTCCCTATATGCTGCTCTACTAGTGTTTGGTAATGGGATGGTGTTCCATTGTTGTGATGCACTGTAGAGGAGATCATTGCATATTTTTGGTCATGTGTTGCTTATAGGTACACTGGTCCTTGCACTTGTAGGGTTGTTGGTATGTAGCTCTGTTGTGTTTGTGTAATGTTCATATGAGCACAAAACACATATCGAACTCATTAAGTCTGCCCCACTCCACTAACTTATCTTGGGCTGTTACCCTTCCCATCATTACCAACCAAGTTATAAAACTGTGTCCTGGTATGCTGAACTTGTTCCAAGGTACATGCACCCATTTTTGTTTTGGTCCTCTGTCCCTCAAAGCTGCATGCTGAGTTAATAGTGAAAAGGCCTCTGGGACTAGGTGTCCATATGACTCTGTCTGCTGCCTCTCTGTTATGGATCCTTGTGTCTTCAATGTCTCTCCAAACTTCCATAATGTTAGGATTTATTGTTGCAGGTAGCTGCCATCTGTTTCTCACAATTAGCTTACTCACCGTGTCTCCTTCTCTTAGTCTTGTGCTTCTTCTCTCGCCTCTAGTGATAAGTTCATTGAGTAAACCTTTGTCTATCCATGTATCATGAAAGATGTTGGATCGTCTTCCATCAACAATCTGGTGTAGTAAAAGACTTTGCTTGTTGTCTTACTGTAACACCCATGAGTTGGTGTTAGTCCCACATTGCCAAGGAAGTGGTTGTATTGGTAGTATATAGAGCTTAACCATACTCTAACTAATGTCAATGCCCAGGCCTTTTGGGGTAAACCACATGGGTGAGTCCTGATCCAAAACCCTCTACTGCTGGATATCCGCAGTGACTAAAGAGGGACAATATTGACATTAGCGAGCGGTATGCTGCTCGATGCACCGGGATGAGCGAGGACGAAATCCCGGGGCGTTACAGTTGGTATCAGAGCTTAGAGTTAGTTTGTCCTTTAGGGAGTACATGTGGAGTCTTTAGGAGTATGAGCAACCATTGGTAGAGTTTACTTGAACTCTGCTTGAGTGAGGATCGTTTTGATTGAATGAGATTGTGTTTTATTGATATATTTATGTTTGGTTGAGTTTCTATATATGTATAGATATATTATTTTGTTTGTGGTGAGGAAGTGCTTCTAGATACTATTGCATTATTATTATGTGCTTGTTCTGCCTTATTTAATATTTCTTGGTGTAGCATATGATTTGGAAATATACAGTGTGGATAGTTACCTTTTGGAAAGAATGGTTGAAGTAGATCCTTGTGAGGATAGTTTGGTTGATGCTCATGTTATTTTGGGATGGTATTCCAGATGGAATGAGGATTGGTTGCAATCATGTTGGCGAACGTTGTTGAGAGATTTGATTTATTTTTTTGCTTATACTTATTTAAGTATAATTGAAGCATGTTCATGCATTTGAGATTAGAAGATGTTTGAATGAGCTTTATATCACTTTTGATATGATTGGTTAAGTGTATATTTCTTTCTTTGAAATGGAATATACTTGATGATTTTTTGTTTTGAAAAAAAAAAAATAAAAAAAAAAAAATTTTAAAACTTGAACGATAAGTTTTTACTTTGTAAGCATAATGTTTTTAAAACATTTGAGATTTGTTGCTTTGATTTTAAAGCATTGATTGTCATATTATATGGAAATATGGATATTTTGTTTTAGATAAACAAATTATATTTGAATTTGGAAGATGGATGCATGATAAATGTTCTTTATGAGATCATGTTTATTGATGAGATATGTGTAGCATACACAGGTTGATTTGATTGAAAAAAAAAAAAAAATTCTTTACATAAAGATTTGGGAATAAATATATTCTTAAGATGATTAAGCATAATGGTATAAATTGTTTATGTTATTGATAGGATGTTTGAGGGTGATTACATATCTTAATTCAAAGATATATGTTGTATTGCATGCGGACTTAATAATAAAAATAAATTGGATTTATATGATATGTTTATTGCATTCTTTAGAATGACCTGATTAAGTTGAAGCGAGACTAAAATTTGAAAAGAATAAAGTTTTGATTGCATGTTGTAAGATTTGGCTAAGGTAGAGTTAAATCTATAAAGCATGCTAGTATATATATTTTTGGTAGAAAATACGAAAAAAGTATTCATTTTGCGTGTTATTGTTACTGTTCATGTCTGTTTCAAAGTTTTTCATTAGGAATTTTCGAAAACTTTCTTCTGATGGTCTGTAGATAATTCGAATACGGTCGTTTTAATATATGGTATGCATCGTTTTGATATTTGGTTGGAAAGTTATGGTTTTTCTCATAAAACTCATGTAGATTTTACTGATTACAATTTTCATTAAAATTGGTTATGAATTTAGAAGAAGTTTCTTCTGATGATTTGTAGGCTTTATCACTACAAAGATTTTGACATAGTGTACATGTCGTTTGGATTAGCAGTTATTAAGATATGAATTTATGATTGAGTTCGGTTGGATTTTAGTTATTGCTTGTTTCAGAAAAATCCATCAGTCTTTTGGAAAAACTTTATTCCGATAGATTGTAGATTATTTAATTATGAGCATTTTGATATACTTCATATCTTGTTTGGATCAGTCAGTAAAAAGATATGATTTTTCTCGTATACATTTAATGTAATTTGAGTATTTCAGCTTTTCTGCTCGAAACTGTCCGGAATTTTCAAAACTTTCTCTTAGATTGTGTGGAGTTCGTTAATACGATCGTTTGGACATAATTCGCTTTATTTGGAATTTTGGTTAGAGAGTTATGACTTTTTGAATATTATGCCACGTTTACGATAAAATTGGTGATATGCATGTTAAAGCATCGTTGAGCTTGGAATAATATAACATCATTCCATTCATGACAATAACAATGTAAAACTTCGAATAGTTGTCTAGTTTATTTATTTATAGAAAATTTTGTCACAACATAGCATGATTTTGATTATATAAAATATTGAGTAGTTATGGCATAGAATTGAATAAATGTTGGGTTATATATTTCATAATATAGTTTGCATGAGTTAATGATTATCTCCCTTGCTGTTTTATTTCAGGTTTGAATTGTATTATACTTGCCATATGCATAAGTAGATATTATGATAATTGTGAATAATTGTTTAGATAACATGTTCCATGTTTTATGTAGAAGCATGAGTAAAGTTTGATTAGTTAGCTTAACATGTTAATAACAAATTGTATTGCTAATGATTCAGTTCAAACCATGATTTAAAAATTTTGATTTATTGAAAGAAATATGTTTCTGCAATATTTTGAATAGTGATGATTTTCATAGAAATTTAAGCATTGTATTTCGGTAGTTGGAATTTTTAGCGCGTACAAGCAAATTGGATATTTTGTAACTGTTTTAATCGCAAGAATGCTATAACTGAAAGCTCTTAATTAGTAATCCATTTTTGTATACATGAATAACCAGGTTGAAGGATTCTTTTCAAATACGAATTATTGTATGCTTTAAATTATGCCCATGAACCTTATACGCATGTTATAAATGAACATAAATGTATTAGTCTTTCTTTAGGAATTTGTCACGGAGATTTTTCCTGGATGGTATACGATAACACTATGTACTAGTACAATGCATTTTAATTGGATAAGAATTCGAACTTGGTTAAAAGAATAAATTTTTTTAATTATGCCAAAAAGGGTTATTAGTTTGGTAATGTGTGCAGAAATCTTATAGTGGATATATTTATATTGAGGTTTTGAACTTGATATCTTATTTGGGTTGTGCTAGTATGTTTGCGATACGTTTTGAATCTTACTTTGGAAGGTTCATTTATTTGAGAAAATAAAATAAGAAAGATCTATGTTAGACGGTTAATGTATGTATGATTATTTTTTATATTCAATATAGAATTAAAAATAGAAATTCAGATATGTATTATTATTACAATAAGGTTGTTTTGATCGATATGGCTCATGCATGAGTAAATGGTTTGGTGGTGTTCCTTGTTTGGAAGTGACAAAATTGAATATTTATGTTATATTGAAAAATATTAATAAATGCATATTAAGTGTGGTTTATGGTATCCTTTTGAATATTGAATTAACGATGTAACTTGATGTTACTTGCCTTTCTTTTGATTCGAAGTGTTGTAAACCCTTTTACTTTGGGCCGACTTTAAGATTTGGAGGGCCATGTGTAATTGCACACTCTGCACTCCCTAAGAGCTGACACTGCTTTTACTAGGAGCTCGTTGACTCTAGCACGACTATGTGATCTATTAGAGATGTACGTTGTTTGTCCATGTTTATTTTTTAGGATTGAGGTTATACGTTTTGATAATAACATTTACATTCTCTTACAGTTGGCAGAGCTTGACCCCATGAGTTGGGTAGATATTTCTACTATTTGTTATCGGTTTATCTATTAAACGTTGATGTATTTTAGATAAGAGTGATGAATGCTCTAGCATGATTGGATACATACCCTGTGTACTGGGATTGTTTTGGATAAGGTAGTGTCATATTATGATATTTAATTTTGTTTGGATACTCTTATGAGTTGTTGGCTATGTGTAGCTATGCGGTGTGTGCGGGTCTCGCGTACCCAAGAAAACACAAGAGATGATTGGAGTCATGTATTGACTAAGCTAATGCTTGTGATAATGATTATAAGTTTGGACATTGAATGTTTTACCCATAAGGTTGATAGAGACTTGTCTCCTTTATTTCGTCTTCTGATAGACATTTACATGATATAATCATTTGACGCATGTATATTACTATTTACATATCAAGATTGGTGATGTGCAGTTGAATGTATCGAGACACATTTCATATGGTACCCTGACATTCTCCTGGCACTTTGTTGTATTGTTAGATGCATATGTATTAACAATGTTTTATATCGAGCTATTTATGATATCTAAATCATATGATGATTCATTTCTTTTTAGTCGATATATTGTTTACCTAGCTTTATTTTGATGTTTGATTTGAATCTCGAGGACGAGATTCCTTTTTTTAGGGGGGTAGAATGTAATACCCGGTATTTTGATAGGCTTGTGCTTACTAGAAATTGGATTTCAATTTGGACTTCTTTGACTCTATAAATAAGTTTTATGAATGGGCTTAGTATTATGCCTTTTGGCTTTATTTTAAACTCATCTTTAGGTCCACATAAACAAATATTAGTATATATAATATTCTTAGTTATTCAATGAAAAAGAGAAACCCTAGATCTTAAACTTGAAGAGAAATATATGGATTCCCGTTTTTGATAACACCATGTTAGTATTTCGGCCATAACTCTCTCTACAGAACTCAGAATGACCTGAATCTTATGTCATTAGAACCCTATTGAAAATACGCATCTAAGCATATAAAGTAGAGCATGTGAATCTTCCGGACGTGACGTGTGCGACTGATTCTTTGGAGGTCAGAAAAACTCTGACTGATTTGCAGTATGCTTGTTTTGAGTCGTGTTCTTCGTATCTTTGGTATTTGGTGGTCTTCTTATGAAGCAAGTTATATTACTTGATGTTTTCTCTTAATTTTCAGATTAGGTTGAAGTGTTAGTTTGGTTATCATGTTTAGATAGTAGAATTATAATTGATTCCCATAAAAATACATGTTTTATTAATTAGAATTTGAGAAATATGCAAACTTGTTAATATTTAGTTATTCATATTGCTGAAATTTATCTTAGGATCATGTTAATATTTTTAATGTGTGGAATCAAAACATGTGTATTAAATTAGAATGTTCTATTACATATCAGATAGTTTATTTGTTTAATTAGAATTAGAAGAAGTGAATTAAGCATATACGTATGTGGACTTACGGTTAAAAGTTAATTCATAATTTGGGTTGGTTTATAATGTTTCTTTGAATGAATTAGAAAGAATGAAACACCGTTGAGTGTACTGAACAATAAATAGTTACAGTGGACTGAAGGATAAATACACTTTAGAGATGACTAAGATATTAGTTTTTGAAAGTGGATGTGATGATTATTGTTAGGGTAATTTCCCGAATAAGTACAACATTAGGCACAACATTCCCAAATAAGCAACAAGTCTAAAGTTTTTCCCAAACAAGCACAAAGATTCTCTTTAAAATTTTGTTTTTGTCTTTTAGCTAATTTTTTTTCCTATATTACCCTTAGTACTTAAATAATACTTTTGTTTAATTTTTTTGTTTGAATGACCGATGTGACATGTGAGAAGAAGATTCTTCTTTAAATAAGGACCATTGGATTTGTATAATGAACTGTGACCGTTGGATGTAGAGTTTAGTTGGGCTAATATGTAAGAAAACCGAAATTATCTGCTAATCTGCTACACGTGGCAGAAGTTGTTTAGTTAACAAAGAGGCGGGCTTTTAGTTGGGGAAAACGAAAATTAGGGATTTCAATTTCAATTTCGCACAACAAACGCTTCCCTCTCATCTTCTCCTTCCTCAACCGTCGCCACTCTTCCTCTCATCTTCTTCTTCCTCAACCGTCGCCACTCTTCCTCTCATCTTCTTCTTCCCCAACCGTCATAACCTCAATTTATAACCCAAAGTTCTCAAAGTTCTAATTCGACAAAACATGAAGGAAGTTAAGAAGAAGCAGCAGCAAACTAGAGATGATGAAATCGAAAAAGGTAGGCGATTTACTCTCACAGTTAGGTGTTCAACAACTAAATTTTTTGAACACTTTCAACATCCAAGTGATAAAATTCCACCGGAAGAGTTAGAATCATTTAGAACTTCGCCCTTCGGTCAATTTCTCGATTTCAATTCCGAACATGTTCACATGATAACATCCGTTATCACAGAAATTGTGAGATGTAGAGTAGGTGGGTTAAAGTATGGGATAGGAGGAAGAGTTGTCGAGTTCAAAATGTCAGATGTGGCCATGATCTTAAGCCCTTTAAAGTTTGAAATGTTCCAGTTGATTTTCTGATGAGGAAGCCAAAAGACTACACTACATTAAGGAGCAAGTACTTCGGTACAAACCTTCACATAAGGGATGATCACATTTCAAGTGCAATTACTGAAGCAAGGAGATTTATTGCTAAGGGAGAAGCTGATCCAAATGATGTTCATCGTTTGAACAGGTTGCATTTTCTGTGCATTTTTCTTCTTGCCGAGTCATCAAAAAATTTGAGTGTAAAGTACATTGATTTAGCCGAAGATTTGAATGCATTTGATAATTTTCCATGGGGTACTGTTACTTTTCAATTGCTTGAGACTTCTCTTGAAGAAATTTATTCCAAAGTCATTGAGGATAATCCTAGTTATTGCATCAATGGATGTATGTTAGCTTTTATGATTTGGGCATACTTGCACTTCCCTGATTTGGGTCCTAGGAGAGATAGAAGTGTTGGATTTCCATGGATGCTTGGATGGTCTGAGTTGCTCAACAGGAACAAAACTAGGAATAAAATTTCTTTGAAGTTGTTTCCCAAGAAAGGTAAATGTACTGTGGCATATCCATTAGATGTCACCCAGGAAGAAAGAGATCTTGCTAATCTACAACAGGTTGCAGAGGTAAATCCCCTTGAATTTTGTTTTTATCTTCTACAAAATAATGAATCCCCTTTCTGTATTAAGTTGATTTGTTATATTGTACTATCTATTTTCTAGAATACAACTCTTATCTGCTACATTTTATTTGAAGTTTGAAGCTCAATACAAAGCAGAACATGAAAAGTCTGCTTCCTCTAGGCCATCTATGCCTACCATTCCGTCTTATCCAACATCTTCAACAAGAAGTGGTGGAGGTTCAGATTTGCTTACAATTAACAAGGATTTTCTTGAGACAATTCTGAGTGGAGTAGTGAAGGCATGCATGACTCAGAAGGTATGTTGTTTGCTACAACAAAATTTTCCATTTTTATGTATCTGCTATATGATTCTATCGTATCTGCTACTAGCAAGACCTATTGCTTTACATAGACAATCTATCTGCTACCTACAAACTGAAATCTTAAAATCATTAAAAAGGAAAGTTTGCATCTTTAAACCAAATTGCATCTTCAACAACAACACTTTCATCTCAAATCTTTCAAAATCAAACCTTTCAAAATGATATCTTCCATTTGTATGATACTTGTTGTATTATATCTGCCACTTGTTATATTGATGAATTGTACTGTTAAACTGTGATATCGACTACAATATCTATTGTTAACATATCTGCTAGAAAAGTAATTAAATGTGTTTGTCAATTACTATCTGCTAGAAACTTGGCCTTTGTTAACATATTTTGTGTTATATCTGTTACCTCTATAATGTTATCTGCTACAATGTTTTGTCCTCATTTCTGCAGAGTGGTCAGCAACTTGATGCAAAACAATTTGTGAGTGATGCCTTAGGTCAGATTGGAAAGGGGGCATCCAAATCTAAGGCAACAACTAAAAAGAAGTCAAGTACCTCATCAAAGGCAACACCAAAAGCCAAACCTAAGACTAACTTGCCAGTTAAAACCAAGAAACCTGGTTCTCACAAACCTTCAAGTCACAGACCTTCACCTCACAAACCTTCACCTCACAAGCCTTCACCTAAGAAAAAGGCTGCAGCTAAGAAACTCATTGTTCCAACCCCAAAAGCTAGTGTATCACCCAAACCAGTTGGGAGAGTGAAACTTCCACCTAAGAAGAAACCCCCTACGACCAACCCCAACAAGGATTCAAAATCTAAGAGTGATTCATCACAACTTAAATCCCAGAAGAATATTCCAAAGCCAACAACATCACCAACTTCAGTTAGAACTACCAGAAGGAATTCCTTGGAGGATAATGTTACAACAGTTGGTAAATATGAGTTAAGAAGAAGGGAACCAACAGAACCAAAAGCTCCTGAAGTTAAGAAGAGGAAAAGATCAGATAAAGAAGATAAGAAGGAAACCAAGAAGGTGAAAGTGGGGGATAAAGTTGAAGAAGTTCAGAAGGGTAAAAGGGAGGGTAAGAAGGGAAAATAGAAGGGAAAAAGTGGTGATGATGAAGTGAACGAGGGTGGTGTTTATGTGAGTGAAGAAATGATAGACATGGAATTCTTCAAGCCCCCTAAAGTCCTTCTACTTGGCTGGTATGAGCAAGAAGAGCAAGAAGATAATGATAATGATGGAGATGGAACAAAGATTCCAGAAATGGAGGTGAAACAAAGAAAGAGGAAGAAAACAGAAGTTGGAGTTCCTCCTTCAAGGCTACAACCTAATAGGAAGGTTAAGCATGAAGCAGAAGAACTGACATGGAGGAGAGATATTAGAAGGAGAAATGAGGCAAGGAAGAAAAGGGCACTTGAAGCAAGAAAAACACAATCGGATGATGATGATGTCCCAAGCTCCAAGAAAGCAAGAAAATTGAGTTTTTGGGATGATGATGATAGTAATGATCGTGAGAGTTTTGAAGTTGTGGTGAAAATTTTGAAAGAAGGAGGTAATCCTCTTGACACAGAGATGTCAAAGTTGAAACAACTTTCTATTCTTGCTTCAATGAAGGTTGATTCATCAACCATAGGTAGTTCATCCGCTACATCTGGTCATCCATCGGTTACAGATGTTCATCCATCTGCTACGTCAAGTCAACCATCTTCCTCAGATACTCTTCCTTCTGCTACAAATGTTCGTCCATCTGCTACTGATGCGCCTCCATCGGCCACAACAACACCAACAGGAACACCACCAGCATCTACAACCTCTAAGACTGAAGACTCAAAGGATGAGTCCACTGATGATGATTATGAACAATCTACAGGGGGGGGGGGGTTGATGCTATAACTGATATTGTGATTGACAAGGAGAAAGTTCCAATAGATTATAGACTTGAAACTCCAGAACTTTCAGATGAAGATTCTAGTCCCATCAAGGATCCAACTACTAGTCCCAACAAGGATCCAACAGCTAGTCCCAACAAAGATAAAGCCTCCATTCTTTATCTTGGTGTCTGTTCAAATGATGATGATGATATCAAAAACTTCGATCTTCAGTTCTTTAGGGATAGAAAGAGGCAACAGGATGCAGAATTCTTGGCCAAAATATCACCTGAGGAGGTTCAGATTGGTCTTAGGTGTGATGCAAAGATTCAAGATATAATGAGGGATCCATTCTTCACTAGGCAAGTTGAAAAGGAAGAAGCAGATCTTCTTCATTATTTCTGGGGATTAGCTAAGGAACCTTCGAGGTTTAGGCAGTATGTGAGGGTTTATGGTTATTTTCAATCATGCCCTGTGAGTGCTTTCAACACACTCTATAAAGACAACTGGCTTAATGATGAGGTTATTGATGTTTGTTTGAGGTTGTTGGTTCGCTGGATGATTGGAAGGAGGCCACAAGATTACAAGGAAGAAGATCAATATGCTGTGGTTCCAACTGTATTTCTACATGTAAGTATATTCTTCTGAATATTTATTCTTCCATGGTTATGTTCTTGTAATTCTATTACATGTAAGCAAGTTCTTATTCTTGCTTTCATCTGTTTAGACCCAAATCGCCTCTTATATGAAGCCTCAGTTTGATGCTCTAATGAAGGACAAAAGTTTTGCCAAAATGAAGCCACAAGAGAGGATATTATCTGGGAGATTTAGGATTCCATCAAATATTACTTCTCTTGTTGATCCATGGATAGGCCTCCGCAATCAAGTACACCCTGTGAAAGCTAAGTCACTTCTTGTTCCTTTACAGGTATTTGTCTTCATTTATACTACCTTATCTGCTACATTGTATAGCATATCTGCTATTAGTTACTGCGTATCGGCTAGATATGGATGAGTATCTACTACTTCATAATAGACACTCTTTTATCTTCTACATTTAACCGCCACATTGTTCATACTATCTGCTAGGTATTAGTCTATATCGTTTATAATGTACATTTCATCTACCATATCTTATATATCTATTATTAAATGTAGGTGGATAACAATCATTGGATTCTGCTCTCATTTAGTTTCAGTGAGAGTATAGTTAGGATCTATGATTCATTGGGCTACAAAAGGGCAACTAATGAACTGAGAAACATGGAGAAGATGTTGCCCTATGTTATTTATGCTGCAGACCCATCGCAGATTCATCTTGATTTGGAAAGGAAGTGGAAGCGTGAGTATGTATCCTATGTTACACAACCAGACTTTTGTACTTGTGGGGCATTCCTTCTTGCATTCGTCGAATGTGTCCTTCGAGGAATACCACCGGAATTTGAGGCAAATCCTTTGCAGATGCGCTACCGCATTGCTAGAGACCTAATTGATTGTGGAGAGCTACCACCAAAGAGAAAGACCTGATTTATGAACCTATTGACATGTTTTGTGAAGACTTGTATATTTCTTGTTTTGTATTCTGAATTTCTTGTATTCTGAAACTTATGATCCTTTTAACTTATATTGGATTACCCTCTTCTTAACTCTGTTGAACATGTTAGTACGGATTCCTTGATTTTAAATAACAGATAGTAGAATCAGTCTAGTAGATAGACTGTTCTTAATAGCAGATAATATGTGAAGTCTAAACTGTATACATAGCAAAAGATAGCAAAAGTGTATACATAGCCAAATATTCTTCCACCTACTATGCTGTTTGATTGAGAGGAGAGAGAGGAGGTCTTTCTCCAAACTGCATTGGAGTGAAAAGATCATAGTCATCTATGAATTCAGTGCAAGTTTTTTTGTTGTGACCTCTCCGTTTACAGCTTGAGCATCTCCTACTCTGGACTGGGACACCTTCAGCTTTACCTCTCTTCCTGACCACTTTAGGTCGACCTGGCATGCAAACTTTAAGTGGTGGCAATATTTTTCTTGTCAGTCGTGCAGTTGGCCATGACTCCTTTCCAAGAGTGGGAATCCATTCTTCCTTGTACGTTTCCATGTATGTTTCTTTCAAGAAAAAAACATCAACAAACTTGTATGGATCATGGCCTACATCCTTTATGGCTGCCATGGCATGGGCACATGGGATCCCCATATGCTGAAACCATTTGCATGTACATGTTCTCTTGTTAAGATCGACTACACATGACCTAACCAACCCTGTAACCGTCCAAATTCCTGCTGAAACTCTTTCAACTGTGCATCTTCTTGCTGTGGAAGCATTGTGAATTATTAGCTCTTGACACCATGTTGTAACTGGTGAGTTGAACTTCAGGGAGTCATTGTGGTAATCGCGACACATTGTCTCTTATCATTGACAAAACAGTAGTAACTGGCATCATTCTCTCCCCAACAATCATTTTGTTCCAGGACTCCACGTGATTTGTGGACACAATTCCATACCTGCAACACATAATCAAAGGATAATGTAGGCGATATCGGACAACGTCTGGGCAATAGAAAGGCATATGTAGAGTATATAACGACCACACTAGCAGATATATATTTATATTGACTGACCTTGATTTGTCTTGAAAAGCACTTGCCCATTTTTCTACAAGACCAACATCCATAAGTTTTTCATGCGCCTTGCTTGACATACACCAGATTCTAAGCATCATTCCCCAAAATTCATCTTGGTTGAGAGTTTTTGCACCTTCTTGGACCAAGAACTTGATTTTCTTGTTACCAAACTTGCCACTCAAGTGATAAGAACAGTACATATGGATAGCCTTTGGCAAGATTTTAGGGACACCCTGGATGATACTTTTGTGCCTATCAGATAACAAAATAAACTCATGATCCTCTCCAACAACATGGTCCCTTAACTTTGTGAAAAACCAGTCCCAACTTTCATTTTTCTCTTTCATAACAATTGCGAAAGCGATGGGGAAGATATGGTTGTTGCCATCAACTGCAATTGCTGTAAGAATTGTGCCAGGGTATCTTCCCTTAAGAAAAGTTCCATCAACCAAGATTATGGGACGTAGAGTCTTCTTGTAAGCTCTAATTGTAATACCATATGTCCAAAATATGCATTCAAAATTACCCAATGGATTGGTAAGAATGTCTGTTACTGCATCTGGATCCACCTTCTTCAGCTCATTGCAGTATGTTTCAAGCATTTGGTATGAGTGGCTGTAGCTTCCTCTTATCTGTAAATAAATAAACAGTTAAGCTCTTTGAAGACGATATAGTACTTACTCTAGACGATTGTAATGACTATGTAACAGATAGCTTCGTCTTTCTAAGGGATAGATTTAATTTACCTTCCTCATTGCCTTCTCTTTAGCTAACCATGCAACTTTGTAAGAAATTTTGACCATGTATTCTTCATTGATTGCACTCACCAATTTTAGGGGTGGCAAGTCTGGGTTGTCCCTCAACCTTCTCATACAAACTCTTGAAACCCAATCACTATTTGCTTGGCGGTTTTTACTTCCAACCCTAAAGTTACCGCACGAGTGGTCATCTCTAAGTGTTTTTATAATCCAACTTCCATCAAAACCATTTGGGGTTGCATACAGATACCATTTGCACCCACCAGCTGGACACCTAAAAATCATCCTCTTACTGTTTGTGTTTACACGTTTTAGATCTTTTTCCATTTTAATCGCGTATGTTTGGACATCCCTTTCAAGCTCATCACGATTGTTGTAGATTACTCCTCGTTTATGTTGCACATAGTCGTTGTGTGCAGGCTCTGTGTGAGGAGCACAACCTACATTTGCCCTTTTAGTCGCAATATAGGAGGAAAAAATATTGTTAAGTTCACGTTTTACCTCATCGAAATCACGATTTTCCTCAACCCTAGTATTATGTTGCAGTGGTACATTGCTAGGAAAAGGCACATTGTTCTGAGGAGGCACATTATTGGTTTGAGACGGCATATTGTGTTGTGATGGCTGATTGTTGTCCATATCGTCTAGATTGTCAAACCTATCGGCTATATTGCACCTGACTCCCTCTTTCCTCTCATTTGCATCGGCCACATTGTCACCTTGCTGCGTGTCTACGTTATCACCAACATTTGGGTTGCTTTCTTCAGAGATTGGTCTAGAAGGACCAAACATTGGTTGACTATCATCCCACATTTGATCCTCGAGCTCATCTTCAGTATTCCAAGATGCAGGTGAGTCGAAAACTTCTGGATCTGTATCCCAATGGTATTCCTCACACTTAGGAGATTGAGAGTCCTCCTCACTATCATCATCTATTAATGTCGGTTGTATCTTCTGTGCAGATTGAAGAACATCATCAACTTCTTTTAATGAAAGTGAATCCCAAAAACCATCATCTTTTTTGCATGGCAGAAAGAATTCCAGCTGCATCCATGAAACCTTTGTTTTTAACAGATAGCGGTGTACAAGTAGTGGCTGATAATGGATTGGTAGCAGATGTGGGAGTATGTTGGATTGGAGGGGTTTCCAAAACTACAGGGTCATTTGCATGCCTCATTCCCTTGACTATCATATCAGCACTTGGATCTTGAGTAGGAGTCTCCAACCTATATTCATCAGGAATATTAAGAGGTTTGGTGGGTGTATGATAAATAGAGTAATCGGCTTTACTTTTAGAAGCCTTCTTTTGTAACTGCATTGGTGGTATCTCCCTCTCTTCACTCAAAGGTGTATAAGAAGGAATAGCTTTAGGAAAAAGCTTTCTTTTCCCTTTGCTTTTGGGAGCCTCATTTTGTAAAACAAATGATATCTCCCTCTCTTCACTCCTTGCTATTTCAGGTACAATCTTCAGTATAGGTGGTTTTCTATGATCAACAATCCAAACAGATATGCACATTGTAGCTGAATTGGATATGGAAGCTAACATTGCCTTATAATTGATCTTCACATTCAAGTTTGGATACCCTGAGGTTGACTACTGCTCGAAGTGACCATGTTCCTTTTGGAGGATTGCATAAGGAAGATACCTGTTTGAGGAAGTCTGTATAGGTCGTCTGAATATCAACAATCCTTATTCTTGACTCTCCATCCACATATCCAACCTCTTCCCCCCCCAGTTGTGACCTCCAACAGACCACCAAATCGATAAATTACATTGAAAGTATTCGCTGAAAGTATCCACATGTTAATAATGTTGATTAGTATCACAGTGTTATAGTAGTTATTCAAAGTGTTTCATGCATTCTAAAATGTATCTGCTATATTCTTCTAGTGTATCTGCTACTGGCAAGAACTGTTGCTTTACATAGACAATCTATCTGCTACCTACAAACTGAAATCTTAAAATCTTTAAAAATGAAAGTTTGCATCTTTAAACCAAATTGCATCTTTAAACCAAATTGCATCTTCAACAACAAAGCTTGCATCTATAACAAACTTAGAAATCAAATCAATTCAACAGCAAAGTTTGCATCTTGCATCTTGGCCCGACCAACTTTAAAAATCAATTAAAATCTTTCAAAATCAAAGCTTTCATCTTCAAATATTTCAAAATCAAACCTTTCAAAATGAACAAATACAAACTAACTTAAACAATACCAAGGGTTACCAAACCATTAGGAATTTAATGCGAATTTAATTCGAAAACAGTATGAAATTGAATAGCAAGCCCTCTTAATTATCAATCATTACATTAAGGGTTTAAATGCTTACCAGGTATGGGTATTTCCTCGAGAACATTAACTTTCTTCTTGGTTGTCTTTTGTTTCCCCATTAAAACAGTACCAAAGTGTCTTTATGTTGGTGATGGTACCACGGAAAAACCGAAATTGTAGGTGATAATAACACAACAACCTAACAACTAAGTGATAGATTAAAACCTTGAAATAGAAAAACCTTTTTTATATAATAGCAGATATAGAACAACAGAAAAATCAGTGAAGAAGAAGAAGAAGAAGAAGAAAAAGAAGGAAAACCTTGTTTAAGGTTTAAGGTTTGCAAAAGAGATGGACGGTTGAGATGAAAAAATGAGATCTAAGGGATAGTGTTTGTTTGCATGTCATTATCATGTTTAATGTTGAAGTACTTAAGAGAGAGAATGATGGTGATGTTTAAAATTTATGTACTTAAGAGAGAGAATGTGTAAGAAGGGTAGAAAAGGAAACAAAAAAGTCTTTGTGCTTGTTTGGGAAAAACTTTAGACTTGTTGCTTATTTGGGAATGTTGTGCCTAATGTTGTACTTATTCGGGAAATTACCCTTATTGTTATTGTTGGTGCATTTTTATATGATCAGATTGGAATGATTTTGAATGATGATTATGAATCAGATTGGACCTTGTGGGAATTAACTGGATTTGATTGATTAGATTGATTTGGGCGTGTTAGTTATACTAACACAGGACCCGTGGATTTTGGGCGTGTTAATTATTATAACACAGGACCCGTTGGGAGACGTCCCTAAGTTGTGTCACATGACATAGCTTGATGAGTGTATGGCTGCGATGCGTACGACTCGGTGCTACTGCACAACTTGGCACTTGTTGCATGGATTTGACTTGACTTAATATTATGGGTTGGAATTACTGGACTTGATCTGATATTGCAGATTGATTGATTGAGATAGACTTTGATTATTTGATTATTGGAACTAGAAACATGATTGACATTACAAATTTCCAGAGATTGATCTTGTTGATTTATTTATCATTGTTTTAAATGTTAGAATAAATTGATTAGTATTTATAATTGTTTATCTCTAGGATGCGCGGATTCCTTTTATGGGAATTAAGATCGAACCTCAAGTTTTGTAACTTGCTGGCGTTTAATGTCTTCCATTTTCCCTTTTCAGGATACAAGTTTTTTAGAGATGAAGTGTTCGATAAGAGCTTCGTGGAGGTTGTCATGAGTTGCTCATATGTCTAGTTGGAGTTTGATGAGTTGTAACCTTCGGGCATGACTCTGATTTATATTTATATAGTTTGTATTCTATTTAGTCTTCCGTTGTTAGTTTAGTATTTGTTGTTTATTTTATTATGTTCTTCTGTGGTCTAGAGGTGTGATGTCACGTGACAGTAGTGTGACCCTACGGTCCATGGGGGACATATGGTGATCATTATGACTCTGTTGCCCGGTTTTAGCCTAGCCAGCTAGGATCGGATTTCAGGGGCGTTACACTTACGTGCATAACTCCTCCCCAAATCCATGAGCAGTCATCAGGTGGCTCCATAGTCCAAAAAAACTTGTCTTTAATGATGTTGTTGTAAGCCTATTGCACCCATAAAGTCTTGTGATTGTTGGCAATCTGTTGCGTGTGCATCTATGTTCCAAACTTCCATATTGATGAGTCCTAGACCCCCATCCTTTGTAGACCTACACAACGTGTTCCATGCTACTTTTGCCGATTTGTTACTTGTGTCTGTACCACCCCAAAGAAATCTACTGCACAGTCTCCTTATATCTTTGAACACTTCTTTTGGTACGAGGAACACTCTACACCAGTAAATTTGAGACCCTGTTGGAAAAGTCCTTCTCTAAACAAAAGATTAGATTTTTATTGAAGTTCCTTATTGTGCCTGTAAATATTGATTATCAAAGTAGACAAGTAACAAGCAAGGGTCGTACCCACCTCAAATGTGAAGATCTTAGCTCAAACTCAATAGAAAACAACGGTTAAGAAACACCAAGGGAATCACAAATAAGAGAGAGATATGATTCTACTTCTTACAGACAGTAATTAAATAAACTAACTTAAGAAGATGGATAGAGATATAAAGAAGATCTTATTATGACATAGGGGGAAGAGTTGGTATCCACAAACTAAATCATGCAAACATAACATGTCATCCTTTCATGTTCAATCTATAACAATTAATTAGTCACCTCTCAGCTATTCCAATTAATCATCAATACCTATAATAATCAAGTAGTCACCTCTCAGCTATTCCACTCAATTAAAACGGGATTCTCTTATGCATGCTATTGAATATGTATCATTAATCAAACCGTCACCTCTCAGCTATTCAATCTAATTAAATCAACATATTAATTCATAAATAAACCGTCAACTCTCGGATATCAATTTAATTACAAAAGGGTTCCAATAAAAGATATTGATTCTAGATATATGATAGTCACCTCTCAGGTATTCCATCACATATCTCTAATCAATATAAATACAACCATTATAGCTAGGTCTCCCTATACTCTAACAATAGTATTTGGGAAAATTGGCGATAACACCCCAGGTTTTGGTCACTCTTGGCAAGAACCCCCTCATTTGTCTATTTTTGGCGTTAACCCCCCAACCCCCCACTTCAGCAATTTTTTTGTCCAATATACCCCTATCACATATTATTTGACTAAACCCCCCAAATTTAAGTAACAAAAGTTCACTAACAATTGTTAACCACCGTTAACGGAACATATATTTGTGAAAACCCCCCAAATAGTTAAAAATTTAAAAACAAAAGTAAAATCAACTCTGACCTACCTGGTCCAGTTAAATTTTAAGTTGTTTTTTTTTTTTTCTAGTTTTTTACTTTTCGGGGGGTTTAGGCAAATATTGGTTCGGTTAACGGAGTTAACATGTGTTAGTAAACTTCTGTTAATGATAAATTAGGGGGTTTACTCAAATATGAGGGGTCAGGGGTAAACTGGGCAACACAAGGTCTAATTTGGGGGGTTGGGGGGTTAACGCCAAAAATGGACAAATGAGGGGGTTCTTGCCAAAAGTGACCAAAACCTGGGGGGTTATCGCCAATTTTCCCATAGTATTTTAATAACATGGATAACAATAACATGCAAATAATCATACTTACCTTATGTCGCGAAATAGAAGTAAATAAGCATTAAGTACTTTGAATCACAATGAACATTAAGAACAAACATGGTGCTTTTGCATTATCTAGAGTGCTTCCACCATCCCCCTAAGGGAATTTAGCTACTCATCCTTGATGATGACACCATAGAATAAATAATTAAATAACAAAACATCATAAAGGAAAAGTTAATCGATTGATATTGAGAATTGAGAATTGAGTTCAATACAAGCTTTTTCTTCTTCAACATGAACTACCTGAGTGATTGCATTAACCATATGCATCAAGGCTTTCAACCACAAGGATTTCCCAAGTGGAGGAGTATAAGTCTCCTGAAGGTTTTCCAGAGAAAATACCCACAAACTTACTACAATGACTAATCCAAAGATCAGGATGTTCTACCATTTACCTCAGAAATGGTTATATCAAAGATAAGGATAAGTATTGCAAAACTGTTCACATGAGATAGCATACTACAAATGTATGAATAAAATATAAAAGATAAACCAAGCATAACAGTTTCAAATGCATCGAAGCAAGGTATGTACCCATACTACCACGGGTTTTAAGTCACCATTGGAAATGTCCCTTTGATTTCTGCCTCACAAACATACACTCAGAAAGAAAAAGTCACTCAGAGATGGTGTTTATCATTTTACCTCTATGTGAGGAAAGAAGATGGACAATTATCTCACATATTTCAATAAGAACGGGCTGGTGTAATGGAATGAATTTAGTCTCAAAGAATGGAAAAGTTAACCTTGCTTGAGATGTCGGGTTTTTTACCTTAGCACCTTCTCACTTACTCGCCACATCCTATCATATCAGCTTAGATTTACAAAAGACAGTAATAGGTTGTAACTTCGCTTAGGATAGGGCTAAAAATGGAAGAAACTTTTGTGAAATATTTTTGGAACATTCGGGCCTTCAATACTTGTGATTTATAATAACAACACTTGGAGAAATTTTTGGAATTTTTCTTTTGGGAAGAAGTGTTTCTCATCTTCTTTGGGAAAATTTCAATGAAGCTTTATCCAATATTTTGGAATCTTCCTTTCTCTTTGAATTTGAAATGGTTTTGGAAGATTCTTGTTTTTTCTGAAATTTCTTCAAACTTTTTGATTTTTCAATATTTGGTTCTTCTTACTAGTTTGGAGATATCTTTGCATTTCTTCTTTCTTCTTGTAATCACATAAACAATCATCCTTATATTCCCAAAATAGTGGGTAAAAAGACCTACACATTCTAAGGGTAATTACTCCTACAATGGAGTTAGGTAAGGATAATGAGCTAAAAAAAAATGCTAAGTAATAAGAAAGGCTCAAAATGCTCAACCTAAGGGATAAAATATTATCAGGGTAGGCTAAGGTAAACAAGGTTTAACTAAATGTGTTTGTATCATTTCTAAGCACTGATATGGTGATCACATCTTGAATAAGCTACAAGGCCCAAGTTTGTATTACACCCATTTGATGTCATCTCAAGGCTAACTGCAAAAATGAATATGAGACTAAAAACAAACAAAACTGAGAGGATGAGTCTTTTGACTCCAGATGTACGTAATAACTCTCCAAGAAAAGGACGGGTCTCAAAAGCTCATTGGGTTAAGTCTTCACACTTATTCCTCAAGTTTCTCAAGGTGTAATTGTATTTGTAGATGTAATCTGTAATAAATGCAAGTGAATGCCATGCTTATGCTCATGCAAATGTAGTATGAGACTCAACTACTTGGTGAAACAATAAATGTCCTTAAACTTGAAAAAGATAGAATTCAACCATTATATTCATCATTGATGGTGTACTTATCCTAACTTTTGGAAAAGTCTTTGTAACAAAAAAAAAAAAATTTGGTTTTTCAAAATTTTTGAATTTTTACACAAGTATGGAAAAAGAAGTTTGAAAATCTTTTGCAAAAAGGATTGTAATACTTCCCCTCCCCCAAATAAAAATTTGCCTTGTCCTCAAGGCTCATACTAAGCATAGGAAAGAGAGAAAGAAAGATATTACCATGAATGTACTAAAAATTCAAACCGCTTTTATAAATTCCTGCCAAACAAAATTATCTCCACATATATAAAGATTACAAGGAATTCCATAATACGACACAACTGAAATAAAATATGCTGAAATAAGGACCGACTCAACATAAAGGGAAATCCTACTTTACACAATTGGGCTCCAAACTTGGCTCAAAGGAAAACCATCCAACCTATCACGCCAATCAATGAGTACATCCTTTATCACATGCCAATGACCCTCACCATGCCTTATAAACTCACCATCTCTATGCAAAATAGGATAATTATCATTATCAGAATCAGACACCCAAGTGAATAGGTGGCTTCTCCTAATATATCGATGAGTTGGATCCATAGGTATGAAGTGAGTCCAATCATTGTACATGTCCCGCCATCCAGGATAGCTATCAAGAATAATCTTACAAATAGTCGCAAGGAATACTAGCTTATCCAACCTCAAGTAGTACACATTATAAATACCCTCTAAAATCCAGGTGGATAAGTCAAGAGCATACAAATCCTTAGAAATACCATATACTACATGCATAGTAATATCATTGACATAATCCAACCTTTTAACACCCAACAAATTACGCATAACTCATAAAGCAACAGTAGCAGCATTAGCAGGAAGGCAAGTAGTAGGTGCAACATTAGGGTAATCATCGGGATACAGGGAAAAAGTGTAAGGACCAAAGTGATGAAGGTAATTATCCAAGATATCAATATCATTGTCATGGACATAATGATCATAAGGCACGACAGGATGGTAAACAAAAGGATTACCCATGGCAAGAGAGATGGTAATAGCATTAAAAGTGACTATGGAACCATGGATGTGAACTTGGAAACCATCAAAGGGGAGACCATCGGCAAAGGGTAACATGAGGTAAAAGTCTCTTACCATAGGAGCGGAATAAACAGCAGTAGGATCATAAAGAAAACCTTCCCAACCCTTGTCAAAAATCTCATCCTGAAAAGAAGCTCCAAAAGGACCATTCATAATACCAGAAAAATCCATCTTGGGAATAGTATCCATACCACTAGGCATCCACAACTAATTCTGAACATCAACCATTGCAAAAGAAAAAAGAAAAATACCAAAAACCAGCACGAAAATCGAGAAAATATATCCGTACAAAAACCAAAGCCAAAAACTGCTGCGAGACTCGAACTCGACTCGAGATTAGTAAAGCCTTTCTGGAACTCGACTCGAGATTGGGCGGTTCCAGAAAAATAAAAAGATTTTTGATTTTTAAGTGACGGCCTCCTAACCTTGGTTTGGTATATGTAGGCAAAAATAAAAGAGTTTGGGCATAATTAGGACTTAAAAAATTACCTATATCCTTAGGGTTTCCAAAAATCAAAGCCCTAACCTTTTTCTTTTAAAATATTTTGACGTAGGTCCCTAGGACCAGAAAATTTTAAAAATAACTCCACAAATCCAAATTTTGCAATAAAGCCCATGAATGACTAAATTTTTTAGAAAATGACACAAGTTTGGAAAATAAAATTTCATCAATTTCCTTAATAATTTGAAATAAAGTACAGGGATTGAAATTTCATACAAAAGCGTAAAGAACTAAAATAAAACAAAATACATGAAATAAAAACTACAATGGCTGACTCAAAACCCTCAACCACGTCATCGACGAGGCTGCACCTGGCCTTTGTGCAAACGACGCTGGATGTTCTCAATGACATCCATCAGCTCTCCCATACCCCTCCAGAGAAGCTGGAACTGCTCCTCATTGGTATGGATCTTCTCGAACGCCCGCTGATTGCCGGGCCTGTAGTGAACTGTGGCGCCTCCTCCTGAGGGTCCCATAACGATTGTCGACAGGCAGACAGTCCAGGGTTGGAGACCTCGAGACGGACAACCGACTCCAAAGAAAGGGCAGAAGGAAGAGGCGCCTCCCAATAGCGCAGAATACTCATCACCAGGCTTGGAAGGGGCGCAGAAGTAGCACAAGCGCTGGTAATGGTATGGAACATGCGACGAACCATGCAGTAGCCATGGAGGTCCTCCTGAGAAGCCGCAGGATGTAAATACCTTCCGAAAACAATTCGCTCGTCCTTGTCGTCCCAAGGACATTGGTGGTCAACCAGTGAGCCACCAAGGCTTGGTTAACTCGAAGCCAACCAATGGAGATATGGTTGTTGTACCGGTAAGCCGCACGGTCATCGACTAACACAGCGTCGATGACGTCAGGGGTCACCAGTGCAGCTTCCTGCTGAAGAGGAACCTCATCAAGCTCGAGGCCCGTGACCACAGAGACGGTCTCGGGCGAGAGTAGGAAACGATGATGATTGTCCCAATTAACGAAAATGCCCTCATCGGTTAACTCCATTGACTCATAGAATCGACGAACCATTTGGGGATCAAATGGCTCATAATCCAAGCCAAGGAGTACATCCCAACCTCTAGCAAAACTCCTCTCCACAAAACCACTCCCAAAGCGATTATCGTCAAAGAGACGAGAATAATCGCATTCTCGAACCACAACACGAGATCTCACTCTTGGCGGCATGATAGAAGCAGATTTTTTTATATAGAAATGAAGAGAAAGAGGAGAAGAACAAAACCCCACAAGAAATTTTGAATTTGGACCACAGATGAAAGAGATCAGAGGAGAGAGAAATCGGATCTGGTACAATCTCGACTCGAGATGAGAATGGGCACTAAGGAACTCGACTCGAGTTCTGGTAGGGATGACTCTCTACTGACTTGGTTTGACCCACATTGACTGAGGAAAGAAAGGTTTGACCGTGGCTTTTCTATAAACCCGTGGGTATATATAGACCAGTAACTTCCCCGATACGCAACCCCCCTGTACTGGAATTAGTAAAAATGATGGTTTTACCCCCAAGATGCGTAATGGCACGAAATAATTCAATTTTAACTTTGAAAATTTCGTGATAATGTATAAATATATTCTCGCGAATATAAGTACCATTAAGATGTCAAATAAACTCCAAAATCACGCAATAATTATTCAAAATTCCAAAAATTGAAATAATTTCAAATTTGTAACCTTAATGATTAACAAACCGCAACAGAGAGTGGTGGGCTCACCCCCAAACAGAGCTAGCACACAGATTCAAAAGGGTAGTTTATCAGCCAACAAGTCACTAAACTCGGCAACAATATAAAAAACAATAAAGCACGATCAGACTTAGAAGATACACAGAGCTGCCTCCCAGTAGCGCTAAGTTTAACGCCTTCATCTAGACAGGCGGACAAACATGACTCACTCCCTAAATAAGTGCTACTCTAAACAAAGATACATGAGAGATAAAACGCTAGAGTGGAATGCGCGAGATCCTGATGTTTAAAATACAACAAAGAGTCTTTTAAAGTCAGATACTCAATACTTTAAAGAAGATGGGAAATGACTTCTCCACCCCCAAACAGAGTGGGAAACAGGTCAGTTTGGTGGTGACGCTTAAGAGAAAAGCGTGAACCGAATCAATTATACTCAACCAGTATGAGTTTGTGGACTATGACCCCATCACTTTAAACCACACCTCTCAAAAGAGACAACAAAATAGATCAAGAGAGGGTCCGGATACCAACAGGTCAAAGGTCAGTCTAAATAAGTAGGGTCCTCTAAGAGAGTTTCTTCAACTTCAAGGGACCTTAATTCATGGAAATGGTTAAGACTTGACCATTGACTTGAAATTCAGAATTGTCTGCAGGGTTTAAACATGTAATAACACCATAAGGAGTTACTGCAGACACAACAAAGGGACCCGACCAACGAGAATGTAGTTTACGAGTAAATAAATGCAAACGAGAGTTATAAAGTAAATTTTTGTCCCCAATATGAAAATCTCTACGTAAGATCTGACGATCATGTAGTTTTTTCATATTAGCTTTATAGGACTTGGAAAGATCATAAGCTTCATTCCGAAGTTTCTCAAGCTCAGAAAGCTGGAGTTAACTCCTCTTATCTGCCTGGTTGAGATTAAAGTTGAGCTTTGTCATTGCCCAGAAGGCTCGGTGCTCAAGCTCCATAGGTAGGTGACAAGGTTTTCCAAATACAAGCCGAAAGGAAGACATGCCTATGGGAGTTTTAAAACCAGTACGATAGGCCCATAATGCATCACTGACTCTACGAGACCAATCAACCTTTTCAGGGACAATTGTTTTTTGCAAAATGTTTTTAATCTCTCTATTGGAAACCTCAGCTTGGCCATTGGTTTACGGATGATACGCAAGGGCCACTTTGTGAGTTACTCCATACTTTTGGACAAGTTTTTGAAAAGCTTTATTGCAGAAATGGCCCCCCCATCACTAATGATCGTACGGGGAGCGCCAAATCGGGCAAATATGTACTATTTGAGAACATTTACTAGAGTTTCTTGGTCGTTGTGCCTTGTGGGAATGGCCTCGATCCATTTAGAAACATAGTCTACTGCGACCAGAATGTACAAAAAACCATGACAACCAGGGAAAGGACCCATGAAATCAATGCCCCATACATCAAAAACTTCTACAAAAAGAATTGGCTGTAAAGGCATCATGTGTCGCCTAGTGATTTTCCCTAGTTGTTGACAACGAGTGCAGACTGTACAATGCATGTGAGCGTCCTTAAAAAGAGTTGGCCAATAAAAACCACACTGCAATACTTTAGTAGCTGTTTTGTTTGCACTAAAATGTCCACCACAAACATGCTCATGACAGAACTTAAGGACTTCTTGTTGCTCCCTGTCGGGAATACAACGACAAATGATCTGGTCAGGACACTACTTAAAAAGATAACGGTCATCCTAGAAATAATGCTTGGCATTAGCAAGAAATTTGGATTTGTCTTGCTTGTTCTAATGACTTGGAAACTTGTTGCTAGCCAAGTAATTAACTGTATTTCCGAACCATGGAGCATTCAATATTGGAAAAAGAAGCTCATCAAGAAAGTTCTCAGAACGACACTAGAATCCTCAAGATGGTCGAGTCTAGACAAGTGGTCGGTTACTACATTTTTGGTCCCTTTTTTAACTTTAATTTCAATGTCAAATTCTTGAAGCAACAAAATCCAACGAATAAGGCGCTGTTTAGTTTCCTTCTTGGAGAGTAGGAATCTAAGTGCAGCATAATGCGTGAAGATGACAGTACGGGTACCTAAAAAGTAGGAACGAAACTTATCAAGAGCATATACTATGGCTAACAATTCTTTCTTAGTCGTAGTATAATTACGTTGTGCATGATTGAGAGTCTTGCTAGCATAATATATGACATGGGGCTTACCATTTAGACGTTGAGTTAAAACAACCCCAACAGCAAAGTCTGGTGCATCGCACATCAGCTCAAAGGGTTTACTCCAATCAGACGGCCTAATGATGGGTGAGGGCGGTCTTAAGATTTTCAAAAGCAATCTTGCATTCTTTTGTGAAATCAAAAAGTGTATCCGTAAGCAATAAATTGGTTAAGAGGCGAGCTAACTTTGAAAAATCTTGGATAAAGCGTCGATAGAATCCTGCATGGCCAAGAAAGGCTCGAATATCCCTAATAGACTTAGGAATAGGCAAGGATGAAACAAAATCTACTTTAGCTTTATCAACCTGGATACCCTCACGAGAGACTACATGACCCAAAACTATTCCCTTTCTAACCATGAAATGACACTTTTCCCAGTTAAAAAGCACCAAATTCTTCTCAATGCAACACTTAAAAATCAAGGAAAGATGACTAAGACACTCTTCAAAAGATGAACCATATATGGAGAAGTCATCGATAAACACCTCCATAAATTGTTCTACCATATCACTAAAGATGTGTAACATACACCTCTGGAAGGTAGCAGGTGCATTGCACAGACCAAAAGGCATACGGGCATAAGTGAAAGTGCCGAAAGGACAGGTAAAAGTTGTCTTCTCTTGATCTTCAGGGGTGATAGGAATCTGATTATAACCGGGGTAACCATCTAAGAAATAATCTGATTTCAACATCTGGTCTATGAAGGGAAGAGGAAAGTGGTCCTTTCGGGTGACTGTATTAAGTTTTCTATAGTCGTATAACACGCCACTTGGTTGGAACTCTAGTGGCGACTTGTTCGTTCTTATCATTGGTAACCACAATCATGCCGGCCTTCTTAGGAACCACATGAATAGGACTAACCCAGGGACTGCGAGAAATGGGATAAATCACACCTGCATCCAGAAGTTTAATTATTTCAGCTGAAACAACTTCTTTCATCGTAGGGTTTAGACGTCTCTGAGGTTCACGAGAAGGTTTAGCATCATCCTCAAGATTAATACGATGAAAACAAACAGAAGGGCTAATGCCTTTAATTTCGTGGATATGCCAGGCAATAGTAGAACGATGCTCTTGGATAACTTCTAAAAGCCGACTCTCCTGTTCGGTAGTAAAAGATGAAGAAATAACAACAAGATGATTACCATCTGAATCAAGATGGGCATATTTCAGCTCAGGAGGAAGAGGATTTAGAGTAACAAGTGGTGGAGTTATGGTCTCAACTTGGGTCTCAGAATCAATGCAACAAACCGAATCAAGGGCTTCGGGGTCTTTAGGTTCAAAGATAGGCACATAATCAAGAAGAGCATTGGTTTGGGCAATAGATTGGTCTATCTCAAAGTCAACATTATGCATGGCAAGGCAATAAACAACCGAATCTTCAAGGTAATAATTATGCACCTTTTCATAAGGTAAAGAGTCAAGAAGGCACACATCTTCAGATAAAGAAAGATCAGGGGGTTGTTGGCCGTTAAAAATATTTACTTCAACAGTTATAGAGCCAAAAGTGAGAACCATAGTACCATTCCGACAGTTAATGAGAGCATTAGAGGTGGCAAAAAACGGTCGACCAAGGATGATGGGAACCGAGTCATCGGCAGTAGGTTCAGTATCCAACACCACAAAGTCAACAGGATAGTAAAAGTCAGACACTTTGACTAATAAGTCCTCCACTATTCCTCTAGGTACTTTCAATGATCTGTTGGTCAGTTGTAAAGACATGCTCGTGGGTTTTGTAACGCCCCGGGATTTCGTCCTCGCTCATCCCGGTGCGTCAAGCACCATACCGCTCACTAATGTCAATATTGTCCCCCTTTAGTCACTGCGGATATCCAGCAGTAGAGGGTTTTGGATCAGGGCCCACCCATTTGGTTTACCCCAAAAGGCCTTGACATTAGTTAGAGTATGGTTAAGCTCTATATACTACTAACACAACCACTTCCTTGGCATTGTGGGACTAACACCAACTCATGGGTGTTACAATCTCACCACCTTAGAAATAGAGCCGTCCTCGGCTCTGCAGTACACTCAATACAATCCCAAAATCTCCGACGTTCTCTGCCATGTGAGACAAGTACCTGGCGCTCCCTGGGCCTTTCCAGCGTACTTCCCACCTGCAACAGGCGACCCGTCGTCTGCTCTGATACCAACTGTAACGCCCCGGGCTTTCGTCCTCGCTCATCCCGGTGCGTCGAGCACCATACCGCTCGCTAATGTCAATATTGTCCCCCTTTAGTCACTGCAGATATCCAGCAGTAGAGGGTTTTGGATCAGGGCCCACCCATGTGGTTTACCCCAAAAGGCCTTGACATTAGTTAGAGTATGGTTAAGCTCTATATACAACCGAAACAACCACTTCCTTGGCAATGTGGGACTAACACCAACTCATGGGTGTTACAATCTCACTACCTTAGAAATAGAGCCGTCCTCGGCTCTGCAGTACACTCAGTACAGTCCCAAAATCTCCGACATTCCCTGCCAAGTGAGACAAGTACCTGGCGCTCCCTGGGCCTTTCCAGCGTACTTCCCACATGCAACAAGCGACCCGTCGTCGGCTCTGATACCAACTGTAACGCCCCGGGATTTCGTCCTCGCTCATCCCGGTGCGTCGAGCACCATACCGCTCGCTAATGTCAATATTGTCCCCCTTTAGTCACTGCGGATATCCAGCAGTAGAGGGTTTTGGATCAGGGCCCACCCATGTGGTTTACCCCAAAAGGCCTTGACATTAGTTAGAGTATGGTTAAGCTCTATATACTACTAACACAACCACTTCCTTGGCACTGTGGGACTAACACCAACTCATGGGTGTTACAGGTTTTAAGCTTTTTAGACCCAGGCTGAGGTATAAGGAGTAAGGTAAAAAATTAACACTCGCTCCTAGGTCTAGCAAAGCTTTTCCCATGAACTTATCACCAAGCTTGCAGGGTATGGTCTGTTTTCCAGGGTCTTTCACGCCGTTATGTTGGACAAGTGCAGAGAATTCTTCCGCCACAAACGCGTTTTTAGGCACATTTGTTTTTCTCTTGGTGGTGCACAAGTCCTTCGAAACCTTAGCATAGGAAGGTATCTGTTTAATAGTCGTGTGGAAAGGTATATTAATATTTATATGTTTAAACACATCAAGTACCTCCTCTGCTTGGACTTCCTTTAGAGACCTTGTGAGTCTATGGGGGTAAGGCACGGACGGGTTGTAAGTTCGTGGAGGATCCACAATCTCACGGGCATGCTTCTTCGGCTTAGAGGTGGTCGCCTCATTAGCCGGAGCTTTAGGCGGGGCAACATGTGCAGAGGTAACTAGGGTCACAATACTAGGACTTGGTTTATAATTAATTTGATTATCAACCTGGTTACCTGACCTAAGGGTGGAAACCGATTTTACTTCAGCAAGCGGTGCAGACGGAGCTGGTGTTTCCGTCACCAAGGCAACTTCCTTGACCTTTGGGTTCGGGATGTTCTATCTCAAAAATCTGCCCTTTTCAACAAGTTTTTGTTCAATCCTCTAGATGGCTTGGGCGTTTGACTCAATGTCTTACAACCGCGACCCCTTCGTGGATCGAAAAATTAAATATCTTGCAAGTCTCTAAAAATGCTGAAAAAATTAAATTACTTAGTTTAGCCTCACAATCACTCAACAGAAAAAAAAAAAACTTGAAAAAGTGCTATGGAATGTCCTCTATGGGTCCCACAAACACGTGTCAAATTCCTGCCGAGAACTCGACTCGAGATCAGTTTGTGCACTAATGAATACTCGAGATCGAGTATAGTAAGCACCAATAACTTTTCTGGAAAATTTCTGCTTGCCAGATCTTTTTCAAATTGAGATTCTGACTTCGTTCCTTGAGCTTTTTTCAATCAATCTTCGCTGTAAGATCAGTAAGAGGACTAAGTAACAAGACACTTAAAAACAATTATTAAAAGAAATAGAAATAGAAGGGTGGGAGGGATAGAAGTGGGATGATGTCCCGAAACTACTATTCTCGCTTGTGTTTGAATGAACTTCGTTCCTTAGAGTGGCAACGACACCATTTTGATAGAAGGTAAATGTCCTTCTCTAAACAAAAGATTAGAATTTTATTGAAGTTCCTTCTTGTGCCTGTAAATGTTGATTATCAAAGTAGACAAGTAACAAGCAAGGGTCGTACCCACCTCAAAGGTGAAGATCTTAGCTAAAACACAATAGAAAACAACGGTTAAGAAACACCAAGGGAATCACAAATAAAAGAGAGATATGATTCTACTTCCTACAAGCAATAATTAAATAAACTAACTTAAAAAGATGGATACAGATGTAAAGAAGATCTTATGATGACATAGGGGGAAGAGTTGGTATCCACAAATTAAATCATGCAAACATAACATGTCATTCTTTCATATTCAATCTATAACAATTAATTAGTCACCTCTCAGCTATTCCAATTAATCATCAATACCTATAATAATCAAGTAGTCAACTCTCAGCTATTCCACTTAATTAAAATGGGATTCTCTTATGCATGTTATTGAATATGTATCTTTAATCAAATCGTCACTTCTCAGGTATTCAATCTAATTAAATCAACATATTAATTCATAAATAAACCGTCACCTCTCGGATATCAATTTAATTACAAAAGGGTTCCAATAAAAGATATTGATTCTAGATATATGATAGTCACCTCTCAGCTATTCCATCACATATCTTTAATCAATATAAAAACAACCATTATAGATAGGTCTCCCTATACTCAAACAATAGTATTTTAATAACATGGATAACAATAACATGCAAATAATCATATTTACCTCATGTCGCGAAATAGAAGTAAATAAGCATTAAGTACTTTGAATCACAATGAACATTAAGAACAAACAAGGTGCTTTTTCATTATCTAGAGTGCTTCCACCATCCCCCTAAGAGAATTTAGCTACTCATCCTTGATGATGACACCATGGAATAAATAATTAAATAACAAAACATCATAAAAAAAAAATTAATGGATTGATATTGATAATTGAGAATTGAGTTCAATACAAGCTTTTCTTCTTCAACATGAACTACCTAAACCCTAGCTATTCTTATATATAAAATACAAAGCATAATACTTGCATACAAAAACTTCCAAATTAGGTAAAATTCGTGGCTGTTGCTGTTGGTCTTCTAGAGGCATTAGGTTTTCAGCAAAACCTAATTATTTTGGGCTTAAGTTGTAGCTTGGACCAAGACCTTCAATTGGATAGCTCATGGGCCCAAATCAGACTTCTGGATCTTCTTGTAGAGCTTTTTTAAGATTGGACTTTAATAAATGCCTAAAATAGAAATTCTGACTTGTGGGCTTCAATAGGACCCGGTTTGGGCTGAGATTTGGAACGCCCCACTTTGACATAAAGTCAAGTCCATAGGACCAACCGTGGGGTGCCCTCAACAACTTTGTGGGTGGAAATATCAATTCTCCTTCTCTTGTGCAAATAACACTTTTTGTGTGGCTTTTCTTGACTTTTGGCGGGCTTTAACACAATATTCACATTTCGGCTCATGAAACCTACATAAATGACAAGAAATCACTAATGAATAGATATAACACAATAATATAAGCTAAGGGTTTGTTTAATAACCGGTGAATATTTTGGGACGATTTACCGGTAAATTTGGTTAACCGGGTAAAAGCAGGGTTTGGGGAATGGTCAACCAGGTCGAAAATAATTTGCCCGATTCACCTGTGTTTGTTAACATCTTGGGTAAATGTTAGGCAACATAATTTGTCGAATTAACCGGTGTTTGATAACGTTTTGCATACCTGGTGAATCACAAATAACTATGGGCCATGGACTCTTTGATTGTGATATGGGTCATTATCCATTCATATTGGGCTATGGGCCAAGTACGATAAAGGGCTATTCTGGTAACATATGAAGCATAACTATGGGTCATGGACTCTTTGAATTTGATATGGGTCATTACAAATGTATATTATCCACACCTCAACAAATGTATTAATAATTTGATTTTCGATAATAAAAATATAAATATAGTATTTGATTTTTGAACAAATGTCTTATTTTTATTACTATTATTATTATTATTTTATTTTATTTGATAGAAGAAATTTTATCGTAAGTAAAGACGTACACAATGAAATAAAGATATGACCAAGATATTTTGTTTAAAAGAATTATCCAATATTTTGTTTAAACGAATTATCCATATTATTGGCGAAATTGGATAAACCCCAATTGGGCTTCAATAAAGAATTACAAACTTCCATACATATTGTTTTATTTTTTTCCAAAACAATCATTGCTCTTACAATATTTATCACATTGTAAAATATCGCTTCTCATACCGTTGATAAATATTATCTACATTGTAAACAATTTAGCGTGATAAAATTGAAAAATATCACTTGTAAACATGGGCAGTCATAATATACCTTAACATGTGCAGTCATGATATGTCATAATATACCTTAACAAGTATCAAACGTAATAACCTGTTATAACAAGCAACATAAATTTAAGTAATAACGAAATTGTCAAATTATCCATATTATATCCTGTCATAATATATCCATATTATCCATATTAACAAGCAACTTGTCATAACCTGTCATAATATATCCATATTATCCATACTAGAAAAGAAAAAATCCATCCATACTACAGAATCCTAGAAATATCCATACACACATACAGTTCACAGTTCAAGTAGTGACGAAATTGTCAAAGTCATGAAACCATTTCTACCCTCACATCTTCACTCCTCATCCGAAATAATGATCGGATCGGACGCAGTCCTTGCTACCTGTGTCTCGACCGGTTCATAGCCACTGTCGTCGTAGTCGATGATGTTGCCATATGCATCGACTTCAACGTTCTCATCAGTATTGGGTGAAGCCTGAGCTGAGAGACCACCACCGGTAGAGGAGGAGGCACTCCTCATCCGAAATAATGATCGGATCGGACGCAGTCCTTGCTACCTGTGTCTCGACCGGTTCATAGCCACTGTCGCCGTAGTCGATGATGTTGCCATATGCATCGACTTCAACGTTCTCATCAGTATTGGGTGAAGCCTGAGCTGAGAGACCACCACCGGTAGAGGAGGAGTCCGAATCTGAGAAGTCTGAATCTGAGGAGGCTGAAGAGGAGGTAGAAGGTGCAGGTGGTGCTGAAATCTTGCGATTGGTGGTGCGACGGACAGTGGAGGCAGTGCGTGCTGCTGAAAGACCTGCTGCTGCTGCTGAAGGGCCTGGTGCTGCTGAAGAACTGCGCTGCTGCCTGCGAGCTTGTTTCCTCCTTACAAGCATGTCGAGGGTAACACCAGAGTATCTCCCCTTACCGAGATGTTGAATCCTTAACAACACCTGTTCGCCCACGTCCAAGTGTTCCCCTTGAACGACACCTCTCCACCCTGCAGTCTTGAAAGAAAAGTGACCATACGGGTCCACATTTATCTCCAGTCATTGTACACCCGCAACCCAACAAGAAGCTCGGCAGGTTGGTCTTGTCGGAGGCCACTGGTAAGAGCGGCCGGAATCGGCTGCATGTAATTAACAAACATAGTCATTTTCATTGTGGCTGTCATGTATAAAAAGTAGTGTACACAGAAATCATTTGTCGATAATGTGTTGCGTCCCATGAACATAAATATCATTATTACAAACAAATACTGTGTAGTCCATCAAAACATGTCGTCTAGAATGAATTTTTGGTCATACATACTGTATGGTCCATTAAAACAAGAATAGTCCATCAAAAGTAGATTTCTCCATGTGGGCCATCATAATAAAAACTTAAATATGTGGGCAATGATAATAATGCAAAAGCACCAACATGTGGTCTCATATCATATATTAAAAAATAATGGTAAAATACTTACCATCCTACAAGAACCCTTCCCGTTCTTACCAACGTTCCATGGCTTGAAAACATAGTAGTCATTGGTGTTACTTGGGCCACCTTGTTCCATTGTCTACATTATAAAAGAATGTTATGTGTTGTGAAATACTATTATAACAAAAGTGAAATAGATATAGAATTATTAATTGAAAAGGGGGACATTACATGCATAGAAATAAAGTTGGTGTGTTGTGTGGTGGTGGTGGTGGTGGTGGGGGGGGGGGGGGGGGGGTGTCGTCGTCGTATTTTTAATTAAAAAGGGGGTCATTACATAAACGAAGTTATAGATAACAAAAAAATAACATATATTTAATTACAAAAGGGTGTCATTACATAAAACGATATAAAAAGTTGATTACATAGATGAAGTTGGGGGTTTGTTTTTCGAAAACCATCCCAGGATATATAAAACAGAAGATTGTTGAAGCAAATAAAACTAATACATATCCATTGGTAGATCCCCAGTGAAGATAGTAATTAGGGATGGGTAGTTTGGGTAATTTTTGGTCCACATGCTTGCCACCCAAGGCTTTGTTTCAATGACATAATTCCATGCAACATCATCAGCCTTAACCATGTTTGTCGTGGGATCAAACACAAATCCTTCCGTCAGGCACAAGTCATTGATTTCTTGGTACTGTCTCTTTAGCACCTTCACCATACTCCTTACGTGATCCAATATCAACATGCATATCCACAACCACAAAAATACAAAAACATTTAATAACATTCATAAATAAACCCCATCATACATATAGTTTTGTCCTTATTATAAACCATAATTAGGTATTACAAACCATAGTTAGGTATTTAATAACGTTCAAAGATTAATTTTATTCCAAACCACGTGTTAAACATTATGTGGTGGTATTGGAAAAAATATTTGAGATGCGGTTAGGTAACTCTTGAACGGCGTATCTTTCAACTCCTTCCAATAATTGGGCATTTCAAGTTGTGCCCACGCTTCTTCGCTAGCTACAATCTTGCATTCCACCAGGTCAAATTTGAATCTCGGCCTCGCACACAAATCATTTATCTTCCCAACACGTTGCTTCAAATACTTACAACGCCTCCGCACGTCTTCGTCATCAACCTCAACATGAAAGTTGTTGGTCAAACCGGTTGTAATTCCTCGGTTAACGTCACGTGGAAAACTACCATCCTCTTTACGCAGCCCAACGATGATAGCCTCAAACATTTTCGTACACATGTAGTTATCAATATTAAAAGACCACGTAGGGCACCTTATGCGTTCTGGCCTAGGTGTAAAGTGAATTCCCAGATCGGGAACTGGAACATTATATCATCGGGGGGGGGGGGGGGGGTGGTGGTGGTTTGGCCCAGGCATCTGTGTAAAGGATAATTAAAATACAAACAATTCACAAATATTCATAAACAACGAAACACTGTTCATACATAGTCTTGTTACATAATATAAATATAATTTATTTTCGGAACAAGGCAAGAAACTTGTTCATGTAAGGGAGCCATTCACCACGGAATCTACTGCAAGGAGCATTTTCCTCCCATGTCTCATTTGTCGCAATCACCCTTTCACGATGTGCATCCCATTGAAAACCCTTTATATTTAATAATCCACGTATTTGTAAATAGGTATAGAAAAAATACTTCACCCTATCGCGTACATCTTCCACCGACACCGGCATAGACGTTGCTTCCAAAACCTGGAAGACCACTTCTACGTGCATGTGTTCCTGGAAAGGGAAACCAGGTTCGTCTTTATGCTTGACAAGTGTGTCAACCATAACCACGTCCATTTTATGGTACCACCCTACCTTGAAAGTGCTTGGACCTTCCATTCTTCTAAAACCCCAAAACAACAATTACAAACAAAACAAAACTGTTTAGGGAAAACAGTCTTGAAAAACACTAACACATTCACATAACCACAAATGTACTGTGTCTATGTTATCAGAATTTGCCAGTTATAAAGCTACGGCATAACGATAATAAAAATATACAAATCTGCGATATAATATAAATAAATACTGCATCCATAAAACTTCCACATAATAGTAATGAAATCACGCCACATAATCCAAAATAAAATATTGCATCCATAAACGGTTAACGGTTATCAGTCATCAACAGAATATAGACTAGATTCATAATAGTTTGACAAACAGAATTCAACAGTCATCAACACCCTAAAGCTAGACACCAACTAGTGTAACTTTCTCATGATCCATTCTAGCTTGTATTCGTCATCGATTCCCATAAACGTATAGATCATTTCTGGATTCCCTCTTAAGAAATTCATGCAGTCCAGGTAAGCTTGTCTATTTCCTTGGGTAAGTCCTTTGACAACACTTGAAACCTCTGAAATGTTTGGTTTTCCCATAGAGCTTGCTATTTGTTGCACCGCACAAGTCAATCCTTTGAAGGATGGAGGCTCAGGTATATCTGCCATGGTGTACTTCAACTTATGACGCTTTGGTATGACAGGTTCGCCATTATCATTCCCCTTGCGAGCAACAGATCCTATCGAACCACCATCTCCCTCAAAATCAGCAGTAGAAAGTGGTGGTGTATCTCCAACTGGGGTGTTTGTCGCAAACTGGGATTCTATTCCGTCAACGCCACCATCCCCTTCCCCGAGGGTCTCATCCTCATCTTCATTCACTGCATTGGATTGATCATTCACATCACAAAATGATACATGCCACAATAACCATGATGTGTAACTAAACAATAAACCCACGTACCGGTTGGTTCGTAAGTGGGACTATCAAGATCATGGGCAGTATAGTTTCCCTCACCCGTAGCGCAATCATCACCAACCAAGAATGCCATCTGGTCGAAAAATGGCAAAACCTTACCATTGAAGTTCTTGGCCTCGGGGTGCGCCTACAATGAACAATCCATTAACAATTGATATCGCACTATTGAATAACAACACATCAAACAAATAGGGCGTCAATTACCGCAATGTATGCAGCCCATGCGACAGGGTCGGCATTCACACACATTTGTGTACCGGATCCCACCCAAATCCACTTGCATTCAACAAGGCCTTTGCCACGATGTATTCTTTCTTCAAAGTCCTCATCCTGGATCACACATTCTCCAGGGTCACAATCATTCCCAACTTTGTATTCACGGCATTTTTGCGATGGCAGTGTATGTGTCGGACTTAAACCCATTGTCTGCCCTCCTACCAGACTTACTAATTTCCTCGCAGAGAGTATCAAGTAAGATATCCATAATTGTTGGTCCCCACCTTTGTTGGGTTCTTTGGGATGGTAGTTCGGGTGGGGGTGGAACGGGAGGGGCACTCCATGTTTGGGATGGGGTTTGATGGTTCCTTCTCTTTGTTTTTTTCGTTGAGGCGGTCGACATTCCTTGAATATTAATCACAAATCATAATGCTTGATTACAAACCATGAATTCCAATCATAAATGCATTATTAATAAATTGTGTCATCGGTCCACAAGGAATAGAAAAAATAATTAAATATCCATTGTCTACACACAACACATAGCAAACAATATGAAACACATGGTAGGGATACTTCAAAGATCATCATCCGAGTCTGTTTCGTATTGGAAATTGACGTACGCATTCCACATTTGATGACATAGTTGATCCCTCCAATTCGTCCAATTTAGGGATGGCACCATATTCATGGTCGGGGCTACAACTTCGACCGCTTCTTCCTCAGTTTGGTCCAAGTCATCATCCTCATCGTCAGGTAGTGCGTCGGGGTCAAACTCATCATCAGGGTCAGCATCTCTCAAGAAATTATGTAGGGCAACACATGCCAAAATAATCTTAGATTGAACCCTAACGTTGTGGTGAGGGGAGTTCTTGAGATATGCAAAGCGCTTTTTCAAGACACCAATAGCCCTTTCGCCAACATTCCTCAAAGATGAATGACGAAAGTTGAAAAGCTCATCCTCATTCTGCGGTACTTGTCTTCCTATCTCTCTGATGTGGTATCGGGTATTACGATATGGAGTAAGGAATCCAGGCACTAATGCAAAGCCGGCATCCGCAAGATAGTATTTACCCCCTACAGTTAATGATTGTTGACGTATTAACATCATAGGTTCAGATTTACAGAACATGGGAATGTACATGGTAGGTATACAAACTTACCAGGAGGTAAGGTAAGTCTATGGCCAGGACGACTAACGGCATTCCTCAACAAACGACCATCGTGAGCCGAACCCTCCCATCCCGTCAACACGTACGTAAACCTCATGCTAAAGGTACACGCCACCAAGACATTCTGGGTAATCTCTCCTTTCCGGTTACGATATCTAGGTTGGTTTACCAAGGCAACACTTGTCTTGAAATGTGTACCATCGATTGCACCAACAGCATCCTACGACCATTTATAGATGTTAAGTAAAGGGATGCATTTCAAAAAAGGATTACAAAGTTATTGTGATTGACAAAGATAGGTTCCGAACCTTGAAATAATGGTGCCAATGATGATATGTTCCACAATCTGCGAGCGAAGAATTCTCCGCTGTCACATTGGTCACAACTTCTGTATATAACCGTAGGAGTGCCTTAAGCACTAGATGAAAGAAACGGTTAACGGTTTCGGTTGATCGATAGAATTGATGGGCTGCCCTTCGGTTTCGCTGGTCGTGACCAACTGTTATAAGACATAGGGCTACTTGTTCCTCAACCTTAAGATATCTCGTATCATACAATCCTAGTCTTGTAAACCTACGACACAAGGAATGGAAGGCGAATCGGTTCATCCTAAGTTGATGATGACAAGACTTGTCGCTCTCCATGTAAAAACTGCTAAGAATACCACGTCGCATTTCATTTCGATTCGTACGAGGTGCACGAGGTAGTCGCATGTGGTTCATATGTAATGCACACCACCACTGCCATGCCATTACCATGTGAACCACAAAAATAACGACTACGGCAGTAACTAGCCTACGTTCTTCTTCACCACTGTCCATTCTATAAAACCCCAACAACGTCAAAACTCCACGATTGTAACACACACTTTAAACACAATTGTATTTTAAGTAAAACAAAACTTTTAAATTTCAAAACATATATTAAAAGGTGCCATTACAAATTTCATTACAAGGTGACGTTAACATATCCCAAAGTTATGTTACAATTTCTTGAAAATTCTAAATAACAAATAACAACTTCAACAACACCGCGATGATTACAACTAACAAAACTACAATCAGGTTCTTCACCAACCACCAAGTATCATCTAAGGAAATTGCACGCATTGTGTTGGGGATACGGTCAGTCGAAGTAGAAGAAACACAAGAAGAGCTTCTAGAGGCAATGGGGCTGGGTAGTGGTTGGGAGCATGCAAGTTCTACTTCGGAGTCCAAGCTCTTGTAGTAATTCAAAAGTAAGCGAGCTTGTGCGATTGAAGTACAACCTTCCCAACATGCTCCTTCAAAATTCCTAATCTGAGCATCGGCTTGAGCCCAGTTTGTAATTGTATAAATACCAGGGTTCCGGCCATTTCGAACCAGGTAACATGCAAATTTACCCATTTCGAATTCTGGAAAATATATTGACAAATCACATATCTTTTTATAAACAAACTACCCTATTACAAATAACGGTACATGATGTAATCTAAACGAATTCAAACAAACTACCATTTCACAAATAACGGTACTTGATGTAATTTAGACGAAGACAGGGTATCACTTTTCATCGTGCATCGTTATTGACCATTCCTAAAATACGTTCATAGCATTTGAAAAAAAACATGGTCACAACATTATATGCATTCTCATTTAAATATACATTCATTACTACGCATTTTAGTATAACATTCATTACTATACAATGTCAAAATCGAAGCATAACATGTCCATTATAAAGTGAAGGAGAGGTCAAAATTGGCATACCTTAAGCGCAGCAACAACAACTCGACACGCAAGCTTTAAATCGACGCGAACCACGGAGCACATAAAACTACAACAGTAAAACGATTCTTACGTTATAAAAATACAAAACAAAAATAAATCAAATAGATCAAAGGAACAAAAGAATGAATTACCTGTAAATGTCACAACAACAAACAGGTACATAAATTATTCCCACCACAAATTCAAACCACCGTTGCGCATAACGAGAAACATACCCCAAAAAAAAAACCATAATAAATTAATACTTGCATACAGTTAAATGTAAAACCTGATAAGAAGGTTTCTTACCAATCAATACTTGCATACAGTACTTTGTAATCGCAATGCTATATATCTTATTGACAATCTGATAAGAAAAATTACTGAACTAGTAACTGTAAAAGGGTGATATTAAAAGGTTTCTTACCAAAGAACGTAGATGGGATGTGATGTTATATTCTGAGATGAACTGGTCTTAGTGTCTTACTATCAGAAGACCTGCGTGTTAACGTTATATCAAAGATGCAATGAAGATCATGATTAGTAAAATAAGAGGAATGATTATGTAAGTAAGATAATAATGTTAATGGAAATCATATCTTATACTAATATAAAATAAATAAATAGAATGCCTATAACATGTCTTTCTGTCATGCTAAATCTCATCACTTCCCTACCATTAACGAATTAATAACATCTAAAAACTCTGTCATGATAGCATAAAAAACATAGTGACAAAAAACTCTGGCATAAGTTATTTTCTCTCTATGGCATGATGTTTACATTAACAAAAACATGGTGTGATATATTCTATTTTTTGTAACTGGTCAAAAGGTAGCTGGGAGTACCCCTTGTCTTGCAAGTTGTTGGCATCATGGTATGTAACTATCCCCACCTTATCATTACTACATTTGCACACACAAACTCTTCTTCTGTGCAACTTTAAAAACTCCTCAGACCATACAAGGTCAATACTGCATATCCTCAGTGACATACCATGATTTTCTTGTTCTGTTCATTAATCTTCCGCTTTTCTTGTTCTGTTATTTATTACTTTATCATATATAATCCTGGTATAAAATTGGTATCAACGTCATGTCAGCGTAAATTACTGTTGGGGAACATGTAGTTGCTTAATTAGGATAATTGTTCAAGATGTGAACGATAGTATGATAGTAGTTCTTTGTTGATCTTTATGATTAATCATTTGACTTCGTCGCGTCGGACTACTTGTAGTCTCCGGCTATTAATAGTTCTGTGTTTTGGTTCATGATTAGTCTTGACTTCGTCGCGTTGGACTACTTGTAGTCTCCGGCTGTTAATAGTTCTGTGTTCTGAATTATGATGAATGAAGATTTAGTTACGTGGTGACTACCCGTTTAGCCGCAGGCAGGTGGCCGTTAGGCGTTTAGGGACATTTGTCCGTAATTCGTAATATTTGGAGTTTATCATAAATCTTGATATGAAACTGTTAATTGGCTGTGACGTAAATCGTTGACTGTTGGAATTAATCATGTATTGAGATATGGAATGGTTGTTAGCTGTGACGTAAATCGTTGACTGTCAGCATTAATCATGAATATTGATATAGAACCGTTATTTACTGTTCTTCTCCTTTTTGAGTAATTATCTCTGTTTTAAGAACCGCATGATCCCTAACACCTTATTGACATCTTCTTCCGAAGTTATATCCGATTTTATTTTAATTATTTCAAAATGTTTAATATGTTTAAGAATAAAAAGAAATTTCTGAAAAATTAGGAATATATCGAAATCTCTAATATAGAGATAATAAAAATTAATCCTACTCCTTTGAAAATAAGTTTCTCTATTAATGTAATAGAATTAAATAATGAATTTAAAGTTGATCGCATAGCGATTAATAATGAATTTAAAAGTTCTAAGTATGATGATTTTCGTAAATGGTATTGGGAGCATTATAATAAAGGCCAACATGAATTTCTTAAAGAAAAATATTATAATTATTTAAATGAAACTAAAAGTATTATTCCTTTTGCACACTATGTGCTAAGATGGGATAAAACTTTGGAATCATGTGTTGTCAAAGATTTTTTTAAAAGTTGGATCAATACTGATGATAAGAGTTCTAAATCTGATCACCTTCCTACTCAGTCTCTTAAATTAATAGATAATTCTATTATTCGGGAATCGGTTGTTCCCAAACAACCTTTCTCTGAAGAGACAAAATTAACCAGAGTTGTTTCGGATTTACAACCAATCAACAGAGAATTTACCAATATTGATAATATGGTTAATAAACCTGAATCAAGAATGAGATATTTCTCGGATAAAATTCATCATTTTCCTATAAAACAATTTGATTTAGAAAGCAATGGTTTAAGTCAAAATCAACCAACCAAGACTTTAACTGATAATAATATTATTGAATTATCACAGAATATCATATCTAATAAGAATACTGATATCGATATCAGTCTAGAAGATAAACATGATATTATCTTCTTCTCTTCTAGTAAAGAAATTGATATTATATCTAGTAGGAATACTGAAGATAGTAATATCGATGATGAGCATGATGTCATTATTAAGTTAATCTTTAGTAATAAAGTGCTTTTGCAAAATCAACTTCACACTCAGAAATTAACTGAGAATTATGAAACAGAACAATATCCTAATCAATTCAATAATACTATACTTATTTCAACACCTAGTATTAAAAATATTATTTCTCAAAGAAAAGTCTCCAAAAAACCTTTCCGTCAGAAATCTGTCTATAATAGGTCTAATCAAGTCCTTTTCAAACAACAATTTGTTTCTAATAATCAATATCCTAAAAGGAATATTTTCACACCGATTATTAATCAGATGAAAAGAGAATATATTTCTTCACCTGATGTAACCAGATTAATTAAACCTTTTAATCAGGATATTATGGATATCACTAATAGTAAACCAAGATTAGCAAATTGCTTTTATCAAAGAACTGCTCTAAATTATGACATGTTTAATAATGAAATAAACAGACCTAGTATAAATGTTTTAACTAAGGATCAGACCTTAATTTTGGATGTTATTAATAAAATATCCAGTCCAGTTGAAAGAAGACAAGCTTTTCAAAATTATTTAGAAAATACTTCTCATACTAAGACCCTTTCTACCTTAAATGGTGTTTTTCATAATATTGAATCAAATTCTATGGTTAATAAATCTACCATTTCTGACCTTAAAGGTGAAATTAATAATCTTAAATCAGATATTAAAAACCTAAATGGGAAAATTTCCTTACTCTAGAATCAAACAAATTCTAATTCTTTACCAGAAATGGAAACTTTTGGGGATTTACTATCTTTACATCACCCTACCAATCAAAAGTGGCATATTAAGGTAAAATTAGTTATTAATCAAGATTTTACTTTAGAAACTATTGCTTTGGTTCATAGTGGTTCCGACCTTAATTGCATAAGGGAAGGATTAGTTCCTACTAAGTATTTTGAGAAAACTAAGTATGCATTGAATACTGCTAATGGTTCTCCTATGAGGATAAATTATAAATTATCGGATGTTTTTGTCTGCAATGATGGTATTTGTATTAATACACCTTTTGTCTTATCTGATAATTTATCTCAAATGGTAATCTTAGGAAGACCCTTTTTAAGCCTGATTTGGCCTATTGAAAGAATCGATAATTATGGTATTCATACTACTATAAAGGGGAAAAAGATAATCTTTGAATTTATCATTAAACCTAAGATAAATTATATCAATCAATTACAAGAAACTTTGAATTTAAAAGAAAAACAAATCAATTTTCTGTCTCAAGAAATAGGCTATGCTTCTATTGACAAACAATTAGAACAATTTGCTACTAAAGAGAAAATTATTTCCTTAGAAAAACAATTTCAGAAGGAGATATGTAGCGATGTTCCTAATGCCTTTTGGGATAGGAAGCAGCACATAGTACAATTACCTTATATCGAAGGGTTTAATGAAAACATGATACCTACTAAGGCTAGGCCAATCCAAATGAATAAAGTTTATATGGAATTATGTAAGACTGAAATTCAAGGTCTTTTAGATAAACAACTTATTAGGAAAAGCTCTTCTTGCTAGAGTTGTGCAGCCTTTTATGTAAATAAAAATGTTGAACAAGAACGAGGAATTCCTAGATTAGTTATTAATTACAAACCCCTTAATAAGGTTCTTCAATGGATTCGTTATCCTATTCCTAATAAAAAAGATTTATTAAAGCGCTTAAATGATGCTCGTATATTTTATAAATTTGATTTAAAGTCAGGTTATTGGCAGGTTCAAATTGCTGAGCAAGATAAATATAAAACTGCTTTTACTGTACCTTTTGGACATTATGAATGGAATGTTATGGCTTTTGGTTTAAAAAATGCCCCTTCAGAATTTATGAATATTATGAATGAAATTTTTAATGCTTATACTGAATTTTGTATTGTATATATTGATGATATACTAATCTTTTCCAATTCTATTGATCAACATTTTAAACATCTAAATATATTTTCTCATCTTATTAAGAAAAATGGTTTAGTTGTTTCTGCTCCAAAAATGAAGATTTTTAAAACTGAAATTCGTTTTTTAGGACATAATATATGTCAAGGAAAAATTATCCCTATTAATAGGTCTATAGAATTTGCATCAAAATTCCCTGATGAATTAAGAGATAAAAAACAATTACAGAGGTTTTTAGGAAGCCTTAATTATATCTCTGATTATTACAAAGACATAGCTTTTGACACCAAAATTCTTTATGAAAGACTTCGCAAAAATCCAGAACCATGGACCTCGGATCATACAAAAGCGGTTCAGAAAGTTAAGCTTAAAGCTAAACAATTACCTTGCCTATCATGGGCAAATCCCAATGGATTGAAAATTGTTAAGACAGATGCCTCTAATAGAGGTTATGGTGGAATACTCAAATAGAGAAATTCTCTCACAAATAAAGATGATCTAATTAGATTCCATTCTGGCATTTGGAAAAATGCTCAAGTCAAATATTCGACTGTTAAAAAAGAAATGTTGGCTATAGTCAACTGTATCAATAAATTCCAAACCCCTTAATCCCAATAATTATAGGATTGGTTATAGTTGTGGTAAGCTCCACGCAATTCCCGTAATTTATTCGGGTCGCCCCAATCCGAAGATTTGAGGACCATATGAATCATGGCTTTGCTATAAGCAAAAGGAGAATTAGGAGTATTACTCCTTCTTTTATGATCAAAAGTGACTGAATTAGTCTCTTCTAAAATTGATTCATAGAAATATCTATGTTTTCCACCTCGGATAGGACTATTATCTTTTTCATCAAAATATTTTTGGCCCAAAGTAATAGGGTCCATCATCCATTTGTCATCCTCTGAATTGAGGATTACCAGTAGTTCTGTGTAATTTTTTAAGAACATCCTGGGCTCATTGTTGCCTAATAAGGCTTCTTTCATTGTTTTGTCTATTGAGACTTTTGAAGAAGAACCTGATTTAGGCTCGATAAATTTTCCTGAACCTGATTTAGGCTCGATAGATTTGCCTGAACCTGATTTAGGCTCGATAAATTTTTCTGAACCTGATTTAGGCTCGATGAGGACAGATTTGCCCTTTCCACGTCCTCGCCCCATATAAGGTGCTGGACTATGAAAACTCATCCCTGCAAGTATTCGCGGGTAAGAAAATCAGGAAGAGAATTATTATCCCCTTTTATGTATTCTATTTGAAATTCAAATACTGAAAGAATTGTTTGCCATCGGGCAAAGATATGTTTAGATGCTAAATTTTTAACATCTTTTTCAATAATATCTTTTGCAGAGCTACAATCAATTCGTAGCAAAAATTCCTGATTTATTAAATCATCTTGGAATTTATTGATACAGTTGACTATAGCCAACATTTCTTTTTTAACAGTCGAATATTTGACTTGAGCATTTTTCCAAATGCCAGAATGGAATCTAATTAGATCCTCTTTATTTGTCAGAGAATTTCTCTGTTTGAGTATTCCACCATAACCTCTATTAGAGGCATCTGTCTCAACAATTTTCAATCCATTGGGATTTGCCAATGATAGGCAAGGTAATTGTTTAGCTTTAAGCTTAATTTTCTGAACCGCTTTTGTATGATCCGAGGTCCATGGTTCTGGATTTTTGCGAAGTCTTTCATAAAGAATTTTGGTGTCAAAAGCTATGTCTTTGTAATAATCAGAGATATAATTAAGGCTTCCTAAAAACCTCTGTAATTGTTTTGTATCTCTTAATTCATCAGGGAATTTTGATGCAAATTCTATAGACCTATTAATAGGGATAATATTTCCTTGACATATATTATGTCCTAAAAAACGAATTTCAGTTTTAAAAATCTTCATTTTTGGAGTAGAAACAACTAAACCATTTTTCTTAATAAGATGAGAAAATATATTTAGATGTTTAAAATGTTGATCAATAGAATTGGAAAAGATTAGTATATCATCAATATATACAATACAAAATTCAGTATAAGCATTAAAAATTTCATTCATAATATTTATAAATTCTGAAGGGGCATTTTTTAAACCAAAAGCCATAACATTCCATTCATAATGTCCAAAAGGAACAGTAAAAGCAGTTTTATATTTATCTTGCTCAGCAATTTGAACCTGCCAATAACCTGACTTTAAATCAAATTTATAAAATATACGAGCATCATTTAAGCGCTTTAATAAATCTTTTTTATTAGGAATAGGATAACGAATCCATTGAAGAACCTTATTAAGGGGTTTGTAATTAATAACTAATCTAGGAATTCCTCGTTCTTGTTCAGCATTTTTATTTACATAAAAGGCTGCACAACTCCAACAAGAAGAGCTTTTCCTAATAAGTTGTTTATCTAAAAGACCTTGAATTTCAGTCTTACATAATTCCATATAAACTTTATTCATTTGGATTGGCCTAGCCTTAGTAGGTATCATGTTTTCATTAAACCCTTCGATATAGGGTAATTGTACTATGTGCTGCTTCCTATCCCAAAAGGCATTAGGAACATCGCTACATATCTCCTTCTGAAATTGTTTTTCTAAGGAAATAATTTTCTCTTTAGTAGCAAATTGTTCTAATTGTTTGTCAATAGAAGCATAGCCTATTTCTTGAGACAGAAAATTGATTTGTTTTTCTTTTAAATTCAAAGTTTCTTATAATTGATTGATATAATTTATCTTAGGTTTAATGATAAATTCAAAGATTATCTTTTTCCCCTTTATAGTAGTATGAATACCATAATTATCGATTCTTTCAATAGGCCAAATCAGGCTTAAAAAGGGTCTTCCTAAGATTACCATTTGAGATAAATTATCAGATAAGACAAAAGGTGTATTAATACAAATACCATCATTGCAGACAAAAACATCCGATAATTTATAATTTATCCTCATAGGAGAACCATTAGCAGTATTCAATGCATACTTAGTTTTCTCAAAATACTTAGTAGGAACTAATCCTTCCCTTATGCAATTAAGGTCGGAACCACTATGAACCAAAGCAATAGTTTCTAAAGTAAAATCTTGATTAATAACCAATTTTACCTTAATATGCCACTTTTGATTGGTAGGGTGATGTAAAGATAGTAAATCCCCAAAAGTTTCCATTTCTGGTAAAGAATTAGAATTTGTTTGATTCTGGAGTAAGGAAATTTTCCCATTTAGGTTTTTAATATCTGATTTAAGATTATTAATTTCACCTTTAAGGTCAGAAATGGTAGATTTATTAACCATAGAATTTGATTCAATATTATGAAAAACACCATCTAAAGTAGAAAGGGTCTTAGTATGAGAAGTATTTTCTAAATAATTTTGAAAAACTTGTCTTCTCTCAACTGGACTGAATATTTTATTAATAACATCCAAAATTAAGGTCTGATCCTTAGTTAAAACATTTATATTAGGTCTGTTTATTTCATTATTAAACATGTCATAATTTAGAGCAGTTCTTTGATAAAAGCAATTTGCTAATCTTGGTTTACTATTAGTGATATCCATAATATCCTGATTAAAAGGTTTAATTAATCTGGTTACATCAAGTGAAGAAATATATTCTCTTTTCATCTGATTAAAAATCGATGTGAAAATATTCCTTTTTAGGATATTGATTATTAGAAACAAATTGTTGTTTGAAAAGGACTTGATTAGACCTATTATAGACAGATTTCTGACGGAAAGGTTTTTTGGAGACTTTTCTTTGAGAAATAATATTTTTAATACTAGGTGTTGAAATAAGTATAGTATTATTGAATTGATTAGGATATTGTCCTGTTTCATAATTCTCAGTTAATTTCTGAGTGTGAAGTTGATTTTGCAAAAGCACTTTATTACTAAAGATTAACTTAATAATGACATCATGCTCATCATCGATATTACTATCTTCAGTATTCCTACTAGATATAATATCAATTTCTTTACTAGAAGAGAAGAGGATAATATCATGTTTATCTTCTAGACTGACATCGATATCAGTATTCTTATTAGATATGATATTCTGTGATAATTCAATAATATTATTATCAGTTAAAGTCTTGGTTGGTTGATTTTGACTTAAACCATTGCTTTCTAAATCAAATTGTTTTATAGGAAAATGATGAATTTTATCCGAGAAATATCTCATTCTTGATTCAGGTTTATTAACCATATTATCAATATTGGTAAATTCTCTGTTGATTGGTTGTAAATCCGAAACAACTCTGGTTAATTTTGTCTCTTCAGAGAAAGGTTGTTTGGGAACAACCGATTCCCGAATAATAGAATTATCTATTAATTTAAGAGACTGAGTAGGAAGGTGATCAGATTTAGAACTCTTATCATCAGTATTGATCCAACTTTTAAAAATGTCTTTGACAACACATGATTCCAAAGTTTTATCCCATCTTAGCACATAGTGTGCAAAAGTAATAATACTTTTAGTTTCATTTAAATAATTATAATATTTTTCTATAAGAAATTCATGTTGGCCTTTATTATAATGCTCCCAATACCATTTATGAAAAGCATCATACTTAGAACTTTTAAATTCATTATTAATCGCTATGCGATCAACTTTAAATTCATTATTTAATTCTATTACATTAATAGAGAAACTTATTTTCAAAGGAGTAGGATTAATTTTTATTATCTCTATATTAGAGATTTCGATACATTCCTCATTTTTTAGAAATGTCTTTTTATTCTTAAACATATTAAACATTTTGAAATAATTAAAATAAAATCGGATATAACTTCAGAAGAAGATGTCAATAAGGTGTTAGGGATCATGCGGTTCTTAAAACAGAGATAATTACTCAAAAAGGAGAAGAACAGTAAATAACGGTTCTATATCAATATTCATGATTAATGCTGACAGTCAACGATTTACGTCACAGCTAACAACCATTCCATATCTCAATACATGATTAATTCCAACAGTCAACGATTTACGTCACAGCCAATTAACAGTTTCATATCAAGATTTATGATGAACTCCAAATATTACGAATTACGGACAAATGTCCCTAAACGCCTAACGGCCACCTGCCTGCGGCTAAACGGGTAGTCACCACGTAACTAAATCTTCATTCATCATAAATCAGAACACAGAACTATTAACAGCCGGAGACTACAAGTAGTCCAACGCGACGAAGTCAAGACTAATCATGAACCAAAACACAGAACTATTAATAGCCGGAGACTACAAGTAGTCCGACGCGACGAAGTCAAATGATTAATCATAAAGATCAACAAAGAACTACTATCATACTATCGTTCACATCTTGAACAATTATCCTAATTAAGCAACTACATATTCCCCAACAATAATTTACGCTGACATGGCTCTGATACCAATTTTAAACCAGGATTATATATGATGAAAATAAATAAAGAACAGAACAAGAAAATAGAAGAAGAACAGATAATCACATAAAATTTACAAAAATAGAAAAAGTACAGAGTAAAAATTAAAATAAAAGAGGCGCAATACTTACTGAATTTGGAAGCTTTATTCACATAAAAGTTGTACTTATTGTACAACTAAGTAGTAGATATACACCCCATTTTTTTCATTTTAGTGGCTAAATCGAGCGAACCCGCAATGTTATCTCTTGCAAGAACATTGTGAAAATTATACATATATAGATATATTAGTTTTGTAAAGTTTGGTGAAAACTGAGAATTTCTACACAAACTTGGCAAGAAATCATAGCTTAATACAACTAAACAGTAAACTAAAACACAAAATTAGACAAAACCCACTTCATATTAAAGAGAATAAACAAAATGGTATACCTCATTTGGACTTGTTCTTGCTTCATTACTACATTTGCACACACAAACTCTTCGATCATTACATGTAATCCCCAATTTTGATAAACCCCCAATTATAGATAAACCCCCAATTTTGATAAACCCTAAACATTTATAGAAAAACCCCCAAAATTGAAACAGAAAACCCCCAATTTTGATAAACCCTAATTTTCATAACTAACCATAACCCTAATTTCATAATTCCACCAAATTGGAGTAGTAGTTATGCTTATTCAAGCATAATTTGATCAACACAACCCTAAATTTCATAAATTTAGACAAACCCCCAAATTTTCGAAAACCCTAATTACAAAATTTGAAAAAATCGAACAACCCTAGCTTAAATAAACTTGAATTTGTGAAAAAATGGTTTAAACCAACGAAACCAATCTCAATAAATCAAAAATTGCAGCAGGAATGAATGTTTTTGTTGTATACATCAAATCAGAAATCGACATCGCCATCGCGAAAAACAGAACTGGATGTAGAGAAGAATGGGAAGTAGAGAAATAGAAGTGGAAAGGAGATTACATGTCGAAATCAAGGTGAAATCAAGTTTTACTAGATAGTAATCGCCATCGCCATCATTTCTCGCTTTTTAACAGATGTTGTGAAATTTGTAAAGGAAAAAAAAAATTCGCTTTTATACCTATGCAAATCAATCCGGGTAAATACCATCGGGGAATTTTACCCAACCCCCCTCCCCGGAACCGATTCACCCGGATGAATCCGGGTAAATGAGGTCACATGCTTGTTTTCGGTAAAAAATATCCGGAGCAAATTTTGGTTATCAAATACAGGCGATTGTCTGGTCAAACCGTGCAAAACCCATTCACCCGGGTGAATAACCTTATTCACCGATTATCAAACAGACCCTAAGTGTTATGCAAACAAGGTGTTATTCAGGGGATAAATATACACTTTTGAGGACTTATCACCTGTCAACACAGAGTTTAACATTTGTATTCTCCCAGTGTAGGATAACCCCTTGGCAAACCATGAGTGTATTTTGTGTTGAGGTTGTCGATCAGTGGCTGGCATTCTTTTCTTGATAATATGGATGCTAGCAATGGAAGCCCTAGATATGTAAACGGTGGTTTTGTAATGCCCATCCCTAAATGCTTTGCAAATTCTTGTTTTTCCAAGTCACTTCCCCCTCCAAAAAGAATAGCACTCTTTGTTGGATTGGTTTGGAGTCCTGTCAGTTCATGGAATCTCTTTAAACATTCTTTGATTGCATCGGCAGTATTCATATCCGGAGTGCAAAAAACCATCAAATCGTCTGCAAATCATAGATGTATCAACATAGGGTCCTTGCACTTCGGGTGGAGCTTGAAATTTCCTCCTCTGTGTTGTTGTGTTAGTAGGTTGCCAAATAGCTCCATGACTAGCACAAAGAGAAGAGGGGACAGTGGGTCACCCTGACGTAGGCCTCTATTGCCTTTGAAGAATCCATTAGGGCTGCCATTGATTAGTACAGAATAATGTACAGAAGAAATACATGCATGTATCCAGTTTACAAAAATACTAGGAAAATCGTACAAATTTAAAATATCTAAAATGATGTCCCATCTTACTAGGTCATATGCTTTACTTAAATCAATTTTAATTGTGCATCTTTTTGTGTTGCCTTTCCTATTGTATTTTCGAACTAATTCATGGGATAACATGATATTGTCAGTGATGCTCATTCTATTAATAAGGTCTGGCAAAATTAATAAGGTCTGGCAAAAGATGTTTCATTCTATTTACGATGACCTTAGTAATACATTTATAAATTACGTTGCAACAAGAGATGGGTCTGTAGTCACCAATGCACTTTGGTTGCTCCACCTTTGGAATCAAGCAAATGTTTGTTGCATTCACTCCCGCAGCATCTTGCTTGACCTGAAAAAATTACAAACTGCTTTGACAAAATCATTACCAGTAATTTCCCAAGTTTTTTTGAAAAAACAAGCATTAAACCCATCAGGGCCTAGTGCTTTGATGTCTTCAATGTTAAAAAGAGCAACTTTAATCTCATCTGGTTCAATATCTTTTGTCACTTCATCCTTCATATATTGATCAAGTTTTGGGCATCCTTCAAATAATTCTGTCAGTCCAGTGTTATCATAGCTACCCGGTGGTGATCCCATGAATCCCTGAAAATGTTTTGTGATCTCTTCCTCTATGTCCTTCGCTTCAGTTAATTTTCTGCCAGTTGTATCCGTAAGTGCAAGAATTCTACTTTTTGCTTTTCTACCTTTGGCCACTTTATGGAAATAACTAGTATTCTGGTCTCCTTGTTGTTCCCACTTTATCTTTGATGCTTGAATAATTGAGTCAGCCTCTGCTTTGGCTAAGATCATGTATTCAGTCATGAGAGCTCCTTCCATGTGAGCTAGGCTGTTGTCTAGTGGTCTTGTTTGTAATTCCTTCTGTACCAAATGTAACTTTTCTTTGGCATGCTTAATCTTATTTGCTAAGTCAGAGAACAGTTCAAGGCTCCAGATCTTCAGTTTTTCCTTCAATTCTTTCATTTTGCTAGTGAATTTCATCATATTGTTACCACTGACTTATGTTTTCCATGTATCTTTGACCATCTCTTCAAACTGTGGGTGTTCTACCCAATGATTATAAAATCTGAATGGCTTGTGCTTATTGACTATATTGTGACTCCACTTGATCACAATAGGACTGTGATCTGAGGTTCTCGATGTCTGAAATTCTGCATATGTTTGATCAAAATAGGTCAACCATTCTGAATTTACCAAAACTCTATCAAGCTTACTCATTATCCTGGTGTGATCTTCAGCCTTGTTACTCTATGTAAAGAAAACTCCGGCAGCATGTAAATCATCCACACCATTGTCAGAAATGCACTCATTGAATTCCTGCACTTCTCTTGCAATGACTTAATTGCCTCCTACCTTTTCATTCGCTCCTTTGTATGTATTGAAGTCACCAAATAGGCACCACAGAAGGTTCATTCCATAACTCATTTCTTTCTCTTCTACTATTTGTGGCATAAATAGTTGATAGAAAGTACTTCTTGTGTTGCACTAAATCATTAATAACCATATGAATGACTTGTTTGGACTTAGATACCACACTCACTTCCAGTAGAGAGCTATCCCAGCACACCATAATGCGCCCTTTGTTTCCATTCATACTGTTGAAACAAGTTTGCCATTCAACACCTAACCTATTGTTGACTATACTATTCTTCCTCCTAATAATTTAGTTTCTACTAAACCTACCAGGCTTAAATTCTGATCTTGTATATGTTCTATCACATCCTTCAATCTACCCCGGCCTACCATTCCAAGCTCTTATGTTTGTACTAGCCATCTAGGATATTTTTGTTGGTTTCCCCGACCCTCGCTCAACTTTGAGTGCACTCTGTGTTCTGTTTTCTCCTTGTTGCGATGCAGATCTTGTTTGCACACTACTCGGCTCTATAATACTCTGGCTTTGCTTCTGTGTTATTGTTTTTCGTGCATCATTCAAGACTTTCTTTCTTAGTTCTCTCTCAATGCCTTCATCTATAGCTTCCTTTTCCACATCAAAACCTTTCGCATTGGGTTCATCTTCCTTGTGGGTAGGTGTTAATTCACCATCTTCTTTTGCAGTGCTATCCACAAATTCTTCACTATCAATAACTACTCCTTTCCCCTTTACCTTGATATGTTGTTCAACTTCCTTGGTTACAATAACATCATCCTCTGCAGTGCTTCCTTCCTCTTGTTCTGCTAGAACATTGTATCTATTAACCTGTGAAGTCTCTCCTTTGTTTTCGGTTGCACCTTTCTTGGTTGTATATTGTTGTTTCTTCTAGCAATCCCTGTTATCTTCACTTGTGGTTCATTCCTCATCTCATCTCCCTTTCTCGGTTTCCACACTTTCTTGTTGGTTCTCCATTCATTGTTCGTTCCATGTCTTGCTTGTCGACTTTCCGTACCTGTTTTAACAATGGGTTCACACTTGGTGGTGTTGTGACCAAACACCTGACATTTTGTACACACCAATGGCTTCCAGTCATATTCAATACCAACAGCCAATATATTACCTGATTTTGTTTTGAGTTGGATTTTTTCAGGGAGTTCTTTAGTTGCATCAACATCCACACAAACTCTTGCGAACGATAACACATCTTCCTTGTTTCTATGGCTTTATCCATATATAATGGTTTTCTAACAGTACTGGCAAGCAAGTTGAGTCCTTTGGCATGCCATAGATGTTTTGGAACATAGTTAAGCTTGATCCATACAGGTACAGATCTGATAGCACCTTTGTCCTATTCCATTTCTCTAGACCAAGGCTTGATAATGAATAGCTTTCCAGCCATATAGAAAGCCCCCATATCCAGTACTTGTGCTCTATCTTATTCGTTATTGAACTTGAAATAGTAAATATCTCCATCAAGAGCCATATCCATTTCCCCTTTCAAATTCCATCACTTTGTAACAATATCCTTTACAATAGAATATGGTAATTTCTTGTCGAGAAAAAATCCCACAATTCGATCTCCCCATTCAGCTACACCTTGGTCTATAATGTCTTCCTCCACCTGCAAGATCCCATCTTTGAAATTGGGTGTTATGAATTCCATTGTTTCAGCTCCAGCATATGGCGGTGGTATCTTAAGAAGTGAATTCCACATGCGTGGTTGTGCTTTGGGTTGTTCTGTGTTGCTATTTCCATCTTTTGGTTGCTCTATTCTTAGTGGAATAGCTGGTTGTGAAGGTTCATCTTTATCCCTTTCTAATCTTGGGTTTGTTTCTCCGTGAAACACCATAATAGCAGAATTGGTGGTGTCAATCATCGCAATTTCACTTCCTTTCGAAGAAAGTGGTTTTGGGGTGGAGGCCATGACCGATGGGGTTACCTAAAATGGTTTAGATCTATGGAAAGTGACCGTTGAGAAGATAAGGTTTGGGGTTGATCAAGAAACGATGGTTGTTATCTAGTCGCCATAAAGTAGGCAGCCATTAATAATGTTTGTAAGTGAATACATATCAACTTATATATTAAGATACATACAGTCACCTAAATCAACATATGTTAAGAGAACACCTATTTTGGATTGAAATCAACTATATTTTGAACAATTAAAATTAACTAATATAATATGGTCTTACAGCTAAAAACGATAATCAAACCAATAAAAAACTTAAACAAAATATTTTTAAAAAACTACATCTAATTTACAATTTTTTTAATAACACCCATGCATTGCACGGGTCTTATAACTAGTAATGCACTAATTGAAGAGAATTTGATTAAACCAAAATTAAAAGGTTATTTCTTAAAAATCACATAACAAACATTTATCTAAAATATGTTCAGTAAACAGTATAACTTGATTAAATCAATATGTTTACAAATAATTTGAAACCAATACAATTGAACATCTTATCCAAAATATTCGCATTTAATCAAAGGTTGAAATTAAATCTTTTGTTAAAAAAAAAATCAATAATAAAAAATACAACAACATATGCAAAATAATGTCAATAATTTGAATTGTGGGTTTGAAGACATATTATACATTCCAAATTAAAATGTCAATTTATATTTTTGAAATTGTTAAAAAAATTGTATGGGCAAACAAATTCAAAAAATAAATCCTCAAAAAACATGATACAGAATGATGTTATTATTATTTGGTGTTGTATATTTCATCTTCGATGAATAGACCAAAAATGAAACAAAATTTACATGAATTTAATCTAAGAATTTAAAATAAACCTTTGAAAAAAAAAATTATATTAAATTTTTTTTGAGGGGGCTACAAAATTAATATCCATAATTTGAATGAACAAAAAATATAAGCTTAAAGCTATATTCAACACAAATGATTTATCAATCATTGCATTCATATAGTCAACATTGTAATCCCCCACTTAATATAGTAGTTAGGAGGAATATTATACAAACAAAGAAAACTCCTAAAAAATATTAGGGCACGACTATCACAAGTTACTTCTCACATCTTATTATGTGAAGTCGCTGATGCGGGTATATGAATTAGACTAAAACAAGAGCCAAAGGTTATCAAGAAATTAAAGAAAAACCTTGTGGGTGCTAAATTTTGATCCACAACCTCGAGATTTGTATTGATTAGATTAAATGTTACAATGAGAGTTTTTGAACAACTAAGATGGGGGTGTATAGGATGAAACTGGACCTACTAGTTAGGTTGACTACATATCCGAGAAGGTGAAATCGGAATTAAGTATCTGCTCTCATAAAGTAGTAATGAAGTTTACTCTATGAAAGACTTGTAGTTCAGGAGATTGCATTCTCCTGATTTTATAGTGGATCGGAGGCAGTTAGCACAACCAACCCTTTCGGTAACGGCTCCATGATCCCATGTAGCTTGATCTGGAGAGATGCTCCTATGATAATAGCTAGCATGTTGCATTGCGGTTATTCACTGCGGCGGATCCATGAATTACAAATAGTGGGGTTTAAATTTTTTAGGGGAACTTATTAAACAAAATAATTGACCACCTAAACATCGTATATTAATTATTTTATGATTTAATATTAAGAAATCAAATTTTATTAATACACTAATCCCAACATTGAGAAGAAAAGAACCTGCTAGACTGCTAGTATTGAAATACAACAATGTAATATACTAATGATTATACTGCTCGTGAAAAAAGTTGAAAATTAAAGTAGCAAATCGAGAAATGAGTTCATTAAAATGTGGCTAACAAATTGAAAATTGAGATTGCTTCCAAACTTTAGATTATTGTGGTTCATTTGGAGAAATAATAAAACTAGTTTTTGAAAATTAATATTATAGTATTAACACAAAATTCACAAATGCCAAGAGAATGTATGTTTTAAGTTTTAACAATCAATTTTGAAGAAAAAGAATATACATACAAGAGTATTTCTCTTGGAGATAATAATTTTGTTGTAAGTGGGCTTGCTCTTTTGGGGTTTTAATGGTGTAATAATACATATTTAGTTATTTTTTTTTCTTGAAAATTCAGTGGGGGCTTAAGCCCCCTTAGCTAACCTTATGGATCTGCCACTAGTTATTCCCCATTTTGAATTCCCTTTGACCTGCCATGCTACCATGTAGCATAATCGAATTGGTCCCTGGTTCTGTTAGGCTTTATCCATGATCTTGAGCAGGCTACAAACTTCGGTTCTGTTGGCCTGGAGTTATGCTGGACTTTTTCCAGTTAGTTAGGGCTTAGTTGATGACGTAGCGGAAGCGATTAAAAATCAAACCTTGAATAACCCAAGGGAAGGATTGTCTTAAAACAAGGAAGAACTAAAACAAAACTAAAGAAAAAATAAATTGTAAAGACAAATCTTAATTGTATTGATTGAATAATTGAATAGTTGTTCTACAAAGCATGACTCTTTATATAGACTAAAGACTTAGACCAACTAGCACTAGGACTTCCTAAACAAAGAAATCAAAATACAAATCCTACTTTGAAGTGTTACTAATATCAACTTAATAGTAAACCAACTATTCTAGAACTTCTAGAGTCTAAAATAGAAATCCTAAACTTATAACTTATAAATAAACATTAACCCAAATAGAAAACCAATTGGTTTACGTAAGATGTCCTACATCAGTCCCCCATTCTTCAAAAGAATTCGCCCTCAAATTATGTTGTATTGATATCGTCCGCTCCATAAGAAAAAATACTTTCAATAACACAGACTCTTGTAAACTTTTCTCATATTAATAGAAGTTATAGTTCCGTATTTTGATTCAAAACCTTGGACTTATAGAACAAAAAGAAATTTTTGTGATAGTATATGATCAATTCCAATAAAATCATAATGTCGACCATCTAGAGGCAATGAATCTTTCGCAGCGATTTCAACTTTATGATATTTGTCTTCAGTAAAAATTGGTTTTTGTTCATCAATTTTGGCCACGATATTGAAGAATCTTCCATAAAACTCGGTGGCTCTCCATTAAAACTTGGTAGCTCTCTGTTATAAACTTATAACATTTTTCTTCTTTAAGACAAACATGATTTGTTGGTGGTGTGGTTGAAAGTAGGGCTTGACTTTGAGATTGTGAGGGAGAAGTAATAGTGGTATAGGTTGTGGCAACTTGTGGAGTAATGGAAATGTGAGATGGTTGGGAGGTATTACAAGGTTGTGAGTATTGGTAGTTGTAGTGTTGGGGGTGTGAGGCTAGGTTTTGTAATGGTTGAGGGTTGACATTAATAGGGAGAGATGAAAAACCAATATAGGAAACTTGTTGTAAAGTTGTGGTGGTAAATTGTGGTGATGGGGGTGGGTGTACGTGGTGGTGGTATGAAAGAGGGTGGGATGGTGGGAGCATCAACAATAGGTTGTTTACCTTCCAACTTATCAAATCGAAGAATAAGATTATTGATTAAAGCGGTGAGACGATCAATAGCCGAATTGAATTCAACCTTCGTCACATAATCTCTAAGATTTACCGAATTGGGAGCGGGGTGAAGAATCTCCGTCATTAACCATTGTAGGATCGAAACGAAGCTCTTGATACCAATTGACCTAGCGGACGCGATTAAAAATGAAACCTTGAATAACCCAAGGAGAGGATTGCCTTGAAACAAGGAAGAACTAAAACAAAACTAAAGAAAAAATAAATTGTAGAGACAAATCTTAATTGTATTGATTGAATAATTGAATAATTGTTTTACAAAATATGACTCTTTATATAGACTAAGAACTTAGACCAGCTAGCACTTCCTAAACAAAGAAAATCAAAATACAAATCCTACTTTGAATAGTATTACTAATATCAACTTAATAGTAAACAAACTATTCTAGAACTTCTAGAGTCTAAAATAGAAATCCCAAACTTATAACGACTTCTAAATAAACATTAACCCAAATAGGAAACCAATTGGTATAGGTAGGATGTCCTACATCAGTTAACCAATCAATGAAAGCAGTAGACTTGGACTTCTACTCCCTTGTTGGAGGTCCAATTCGTATACTCCCGGCCTATTATGGAAAGACCGATTGGGTCAGGTGATTTCTTGGTGAACTCGGTTCAACTTCTTAATTCTTATACATCAACCGGTGCACCAATACCCGATTAAGTTGAGCTATCAGGCTCCCAGTGGACCCATGGCTAAACCGATGAGACCCATGGTATTGGATCCAACCCGTCCTGCCAGCCTAGATAAGACTGATGGATGATCCCATGCTCTTGATACAACCTCTTATACGATTACCGAGGGACCTGGCAGTATTTTAACTTTGGGTACACACAAACCTAAAAACCTGTAACGACCCGGCCTATATCACCACCGATATTGTCCCCACTTAGCCATTGCGGACATCTGACAGTGTGATGTTTTATGGGCAGCAGCCTGCTCCTAGGAGGTCACTCATCCTGAGACTACTCCCACACGAGCACGCTTAACTCCGGAGTTCTTTCGAATTTCGGAGCTAAGTGAGCCCAAAAAGCCTCGGTGATTATATATTCCGGAACTATACCTATATTCCAATGTCAGGACATCCCCCTCTTTGGTGTCGTAGGACCCACCCCTCGGCAAACCACCTGCTGACCCGGGGTGTTACAATCCCACCACCTTAATGGAGAGCAGTCCTCGACTCTGGAATATATAGCCCAAAATCTCCGACGTTCCCTGCCCCTCGCGAGACGAGTACTGGCGCAACCATCACCCCTTTACCGGGCTAGGTGCCTTTCCAACATACTCTCTCACCCTCGACAGGTGAACCGTCTTTGGCTCTGATACCATTTGTAACGACTCGGCATATATCACCACCAATACTGTCCCCACTTAGCCACTGCGAACATCCGACAGTGTGGGGTTTTATGGGCAACAACCTGCTTCCCATGAGATCACCTATCCTGATACTACTCCCACCCGAGCATGCTTAACTCCGGAGTTCTTTCGAATTCCGGAGCCAAGTGAGCCCAAAAGGCCTCGGTGATTATATAGCTCAGATCTATACCTATATTCCACTGTCAGGACATCCCCTCTTTGGTGCCGTAGGACCCACCCCCTCGGCAAACCACCTGCCAACCCAGGGTGTTACAAAACCTGAATTCTTGTTGAATTGGTTTTGATCATAGGTGAAAATATCGTTTGAGGGCAGATATCCGACCTGTGAAAAAACGGAAAATATCGCGGATATCCGACCTCCTGTGTCGGATTTTTGAGGTTTGGCAAATTCGAAAAAACCAGAAAATATCGCGGATATTCGCGAATATTCGCAAAAAATTCGGCAAATTGGGAGGTTTTCTGCACTTTCCGTGTTTTTTTGAATTTTTCGATATATAAACTTATAATTAAAAGAAAAACATACATTACAAATTAAACACACGACAAATCATACAAGGAAGCTAAGACGGAACTATTACACAAGATAGTTTTACTCATAGGTGAAAAAATCGTAAATATCGGGCGGATATTCATAGAAATTTTATATGTTTACAATACAAGAACTAAACACAAACAACCTTATTACAACTCAACCCATAGTTTTATTTTAATAATCAAAATAAAAGACATGCTAACCCCAGAATGATAGACGCCCCTTGTCAAACCGATGAGCTTCGAGTCGCATACGTGTGGGAACGAACTTAGTACAGTAATATTCCCATGACATTGTTTGCTCGTACGACCTGAATTGGTCAATATGCATATCATATGCATCTTGATCCATACAATACGGAGCAAATGATTCAAATATAGGAAATCTCGAGTATTGTTGAACCGGCATTAATGTATCGGCTGACTGCACGTCGGACCCACTTGTCATTGGGGCCAACCAACTCCCTATATTAGGAAACCAAGAACCACTGTCATCTGGTTGGGTTTGGTAGGATGGTACACTGGAATCATCACTTTGGGAGGTTCCTATGTTACCATAAGAAAAATGAGCATGGGAATGTGTTTGGAAACATGCCTTGGATACCAATTATTCATTACACAAATTCGATACCAATTATTCATTACACAAAAACAAACCTTGGATACAAACAGTATACTGGTTTGCCAAAAGTGAGAGAGAACTTCACTTTGGCATGGGCGTGCTTTTTTTTCGTTTCTTTCTGATATATTGCTCTTGGAGGGCCATCAAGTTCGTCGCGAAAGTTTCCAAACGTCTAGTGCCTTTTGGACATTTTTTTGATAATCTCATCGAAAATTCTAGTTCGGGGGGATTAAAAATAAATGTGTTAATTTTAAAATCGAAAATTTCCAAAATTTCGATAAATATCGGTTTTTGCCGATTTATGCCGCGAATATCCGATAAATGCCGACCGGCATGGGGTGTTTTAATATCCGAATATATGCCGTATGCCGTACCGTGCCGATCTCTGAAAAAACGGAAAATATCGCGAATATCCGACCGGCAAGAACGATATTTTCACCTATGGTTTTGATTATTTGATTTTGAAGAATTTTAGTGAATTAAAAATCAGTACTAAAAAAAAAGAATTGTGAAAGAATAAGATTAGATGTTCTTATGGAAAATTAAAAATGGTGTCAAACAACTTGAAATGCAACTTCTTCCTTTTCAAGACCCAGGAGGAAGGATTCTACTTTTAAAAACAAACATATTTTTCTATTCAAGTATTCAATTATACAAAGCTTGATGTTCTAAATTTAGACCCCACCATTTTAGATTTTAGATGATCCTATGATCCTGGTGCGGCTTTAAGTAAGCTGTGTGTCCAATGGTATTGTACCACGTGTGTGACTATTTTTGGGTGTATAACAGTGAGCTAAAGCCATTGTTGATTTGTTTCCCTCGTTCCTTGAACACAGGTTATTGTTCTCCATTGTGTAGTTATTGTTTGGAGTTTGCAGCTATCTGCCAAATAAGGGGATGATTAATTTCTGGGAAAAATACAGTACCATTGTAGTTACACAAGTAGTTCATGCAGGTAGACTCAATTGATCAAGTAGTCCATTTGGTCAGTGTGTATGTACAATACAGTATGACTATTGCTCCGTAGGTTATATTGCGATGTCAGTATGTCACCATGTGGTGAGTTACATCCAGTAATTGAGCAAGCCTTGCACATTATATGCTGATGATGAGAATTTTTTTTTCTCAATTCCACTGCCAATTGAGGATTAGATAAATTTGTGTTTTATGTATGTTCATTCATGAGAAAATGACACATTACCTATCAACCCTAAAGTTTAGTAATCATTAAGAGGGAATTTAAAAACCATCTCAACTATGTATTAGAATTGGAAAGTGACTCCACCGATGGCGATGGGGAACTGACAGTAAAAACCAATACTGTACATAGAGAAACTGGAATGAAAAAGCTTGTGTAAGTAGTAACTCATTTCACTGTGTAACTTGGTGAGTCGTCAGATGTACACAGATCTCAATACTGTATGTAAAATAAGTAAAAAAAAACAAAAGATATTTTGCAGAAAAGACAGAAATTTCTTTATAGTCTTCTCTTCTCTTCTCCATCTGATTTCGGTTTTCTTTTATATATATATTATATCCTTGCAATCCATCCATAGTAGATCTCAAAAGCGTGGTTAATCATAATCATTATCTTTGATTCTTATGCTGCTGCAATATTATTATACCCCCAATCCCAATGGGAATTCTTGTGTTTCTATTTGTTCTAATACTCGCACTTGTGATTCAAGCAAGCTTTGCTATAAGCCCTGATGGTACTCTACAATACTCTATTCTCTTCATTTCTATTCTATTTAGTATTCATAATTACAGATTTAGTTGATCAGGATTCAGGTAGTAGTAATTAATGGCAATTGGAGTACTCTACTTTTATGAATAATAATACTGTAGCAAAATTACTTCTGCAAAGATTCAGCTAGAGGTTCTATTGTTTTTGTATAAAATGAAATGTTTTGCTTCTGTTTCTTAGGTGAAGCGCTATTAAGTTTTAAGGCAGCAATTGTTCGTTCAAATGGTGATCTTCTTCAGTGGAAAGAAGAGGATCGAAACCCCTGTCATTGGATTGGGGTGAGATGTGATCCAACCAACCAAGTAATTTCCTTGTGAGTCTCAGGCTTAATCTCAACACATTTAAAGAATCCTTATATGGATGTTATTAACTGTTTTAGGAGAGTCTAAATGTGTTAATTTTGTGCTGTAGGATTCTTCCACGTCGGAAACTGTTGGGACCAATATCTCCTGAGATTAGCAAGCTAAATAGTTTGAATGTTCTGTAAGTGCTTCCTTAAGTGCTTCTTTAGTACATGTTTTCTTTACTGCTGCTGATGACTTGTGTTACAAATTATATTTTTGTCATGCTGTAGAGATCTTCGCTACAATGCCTTATATGGAACAATTCCTCCTGAGTTGGGCAATTGCACATTGTTGAATTCAATGTAAGTTCTCTTACAGATTTTCTTAGCAAACCATATGCTTTTTATTTCGTCTTCCATTTTTCGTTTACTAGGTATGTAATGGGACAGAGCATATGGTATTTATTTTATGGCTAAGTAGAACTTCTATTTTTGTTTTAAAACAGTTATACAGCAACATAGCATGGGTGGGAGACTGGGAGAGAGCCTCACCCACCATTCTGAAGGCGAAAACAAAGAAATAAAACATACAAAAATTAAAATAAAAAAAACATAATACATGACTGCCAAAACTAGTTAGAACCCCGAGTGTCGTTTCCAGTGACCACCAGTTCCCCATAACAGTACCACTTCCTTTCTTCCCAGCCCAGACAGCAATACCAGCTGTAGCTTTGGTATTCATAATCATCTACAGCCCGTACACTGCACTAAAATTATGAAATAGTCTTGTATTTTGACGTGTTTCACAATCATGTGTATTAGAACATGTTTGTAATAATGCCACCAGCCCACCAGAGGCGAAATCGGATTCAAATTGTAAAATCAATAGGGGGCTGATTATATCATATTGCAAAAATTATGATTCATGACATCATTTTAGTACTTTTATCTTTGACAATATTATGTATAATATTCCATCAGGAGTATGAAGTAGTTATTCGTTTCATTAATCTGCAAGCAACTTGATCAAAACTAAATTCTAACGAGTATATAGTTACCCGTTTCCAGATTTTTGCAATTTAATTACTTGGGTGGAGCCATTCCTGCTGAATTTGGAGTTCTTTCACAATTAAAAAACTTGTGAGTTCTTGCATCCAATTTCAAGATCTATCTTATGCTTTTTACCTTCCTTAATTTTATTGAATGGAGATATTCATTTTATCATTCTTCTTTGTGTGGGATAGTTTTCAAATTCATACAGGAAATGCAGAAATTGACGCACCATCATATTACTAATGTAAAACAACTATTTGTTTTATATTGATGTTCCAGTCACTAAGTTGGTAATGCTATCAGTAATGGATACTTATCGATTGAACGAGTTTTAACAGTTTTTGAGTCTGTTTCTCATTTTTTCTGTAACAATTCAAACTGAGATATTTTGTCGAGTTGGTGAGATAATAAATAACTATATTTTGGCATGCTGATTGTATGTCAGGGACATTTCCAGTAACTTACTTGGTGGATCTATTCCTTCTTCACTTGGGAAGTTAAGCAAGCTTTCAAAATTGTGAGTCTTCTAGTTTAGTTGTTTATTTGATATGTACTAGAAGTGTACCATGAAGCCCTGAATGTTGAATTCTTCCACTATGTTCTGAAGCAACGTGTCAACCAACTTTCTTCTTGGACCAATACCATCTGATGGTGTACTCAGCACTTTTGCCGAGGATTCGTAAGTGTTTTTCGTTGGCTCTTTATTTCTATAGTGTGTTTCTTCATCTGGTTGCTTCAAGCTGTTTATGCATGATTTGCTGTTTGAATTGAATCCTGCTATCTGACTTTTTATTGTGAATACACATAAACCATCAAATCCCATCGACAATCGTGTGGTCATAAATTGAAATTGTGGTCCACCTTGTTGACACCATTTGCTCCCGAGCCTTGAGCTTGTAGAGAGGTATGATTCACAAATAATGTCTATCAGATGGATCATGGATCATACACAATAGAAACACGAGTAACTATGCCAAAAGGTGGGCACCCAGCCACACATTCAACGACATTCCCCCTTTGTGTGGAAACACATTCCTAGTTCCCCATGCAGGGCGATGGTACACATCAAGTTTTATGACTAGTAGGTGACAGCATGTGGGTGGTTGTGATAACATATAAAAACTAACAAGGGGCTATTGGTCCTTTGCTTCAGCACTGTAACACATCCAATGACATCCCCCCTTAGTGTGTTAGAGGAAACACACATGGTAAACGCATCGCCTAGTTATAAGAACGCACCAAGGGACCGTGTCTCATTGTTTCTGTGTCAGGGAAAGTGTAGCGACCTGACTTATATCACCACCGATACTGTCCCCACTTAGCCACTGCGGACATCCGACAGTGTGGGGTTTTATGGGCAGCAACCTGCTTCCTAAGAGGTCACCCATCCAGAGAGTACTCCCACCCGAGCACGCTTAACTCCGGAGTTCTTTCAAACTCTGGAGTCAAGTGAGCCCAAAAGGCCTCAGTGATAATATACGACGAATCTATACCTATATTCCAATCTCAGGACATCCCCCTCTTAGGTACCGTAGGACCCACCCCCTTGGCAAACCACCTGCCGATCCGGGGTGTTACAGAAAGAGATAGAGTTTAGCTGAGGCATCAAGTCGGTCCTTAACCCGTGGGCCAAACATATTCATGTATATATAATACAAAACCCAAGATCTTAGGTGGGGCAGGGGCCTCAATAGCTTTCCATATAGCTCTGCCGCTACCAACTAGTACACCTGTTTCACTTTTACTTGGCCACAAACCGAAACTGTGGTTTTCTCAAACCACAACCATGGCTGCCTCAATATCCAAAGACACTTTTATTTGTACATTATGTTGTTTTTGGGGTTTAAATCGATATGATCCCAAAACATAAGACCATCTGCATTACTTAAAGGGAAAACTGCATTTGCATACAAGATTTTATTCGGTTACCTTTTACTCTCATCCTGGTTATGTTTGAACATCTTTTTAGGCATTCTAAAGAAACAAAAAGTACATATTTATCATGACACCAATTGGATTTTGAAAGCCAAAAAACATGAGATAATTAAAGGTCTGGGCTTACTAAGGATGGAATTGATTCCTAATCAATCTTAATTTGACTTGGTGGATTACCTTATCAAGAGTTGAATCTTAAGTGCACAAAATGGTGAGTATGTAAGACGTTGACTCCCATTGTTCAAATCATAGTTACTTGAATCAGGGGCTACTGTTATGTGGTATAGTATGGTATAGATACGAGGTACATTGTATGATGCTATGCAATACAATGGTATAGGCCTAGTCAAACTGAGACATCATGCTACGATTCCCTGGGGTACTTCAATTTGGCCTGGTGTTGGTTCTGTACATAGTGCTCTACATGTAATGTTTTTGCTTAGTAGGAAATTCCAAGCTCCAACATTATTGACTATGAAGTTAGTGTCACACCAAGAAATAATAACTATTTTTTTTTTGACAGGTATTACCAACAAAAAAATTACTACCATTTAAATTGATATCTTATTATTGATTATAAGAACCATATATTTGAAGGAAATACCTCAAACATATAAAATGTTCCAGCAAAACAATTTTTTTTTAATCACAACACATAAGCCCGTGATAGCATACTATTTCATTGCTGGATGAAAGAGACCCAGTTCCATACAGTAGACTCTACAGAGCTGATGACTTGCTCCCTTGTGGTGCATTTTCCGTCAAAGATTCTGTGATTTCTTTAAGGTCATAGCTCCCAGCAGACAACATGGAAGAGTACCTTTCATATTAACTTCCCAGCAAAACATACTTATAACAATATCAACTGAAATACCTACTAATGAGTTTTCATTATCTTAGTTGTTTTGGTTCTCTAGTAGAGGTGATTATTCTAGTCTGACGTAGTCTTGAAGATCAAACAACTGCCTTTCTAGAAAGTAGGATGGATTAATGGAATGGTTTGGTAGTAGTTTGGGAAAACTTTGCATATACAAGGTTGGATGATTTCAGAGTGGAAAAAAAAAAACAAAAAACAAAAAAAATCCAAATATTGCTGTAAAGGTGAAGTATGGCTGAGAATGTGCCAAAAGATTGATACACAAGACCTGGGGATTTTCTTAATGGAATCATTTATTCTTTGGATTCTTTCAAACCACATGTTACTGATCTTTATTGAGTTCAGAACTTCAGATTATAAGATATAATAAGATGGTATGTAAATAAATATAATTTGACAATGGCAAAACAATGAGGAGGTAAACTGCAACTTGACCGCACTGTAGTGGTCTATGGTGGGTTATGACAACATTGACATGGTATGCGTATAGATTAAATGCGAAAAAGGTAAAACAAAGAAGAGATTAAAAGAAAATAAATGAGGTAAACTGCAACTTGACTGCACTGTAGTGGTCTATGGTGGGTTATGACAACATTGACATGGTATGCGTATAGATTAAATGCGAAAAAGGTAAAACAAAGAAGAGATTAAAAGAAAAAAAAAATGCATGTGTGGTAGAGAGAGCATGGTGATGTTAGAAGGAGCTAAATCAATAGGTCCCGGAGCTGCTACAATTGCTTCAGTGGGTACACGAGAGAAAAAATCAGATTGCATAAACTACTGGTTGTCTCACTCCCATGGAGGGTGTATATCTACACACTGTGGGTGTATTTTCTGGTTAAACAGTTTTCGAGACAGTCAAACGATTAACCTGCAACAATGACGGAGTTGGTGTTGTCAAGGCCTCTCTGTTTAAAATAAAACAATTGGAAAATAGTGTTACTAACGTGGTTTTACCCTTTACAGAGTCCTTAAAAAAGTTAAGTATAAGCTAAGTTTTCTTATATATATATAGTCATATAGAAACTATGTTCTAATTAGAAATTTCCATAGTAGAGCTAGGTTCTTTCATTGCTACCTGCTTCAAGGATCATTACAATAGCTTCTTGTTTGATCTTTTTTGTTTTCTCAAGCACCAAGTTTTGTTTAGTGATGCTCAACACACAAGTACAATGTTACCATGTGTTGAGGTCTAACTATGCAGAGCAAGACACCATATGCAGAGCAAGACATCAAGCATCGGCCCTTTCTTGTATTTCTTGAGTTTCTTCTTAAAACTGATATATTACATCCTAAACCACTCCTCTTTAATTGCATTACCACATGTCTTTTAGTATATGCACGAAAACTTGCGGTTGCACACCCCACACACAATTTTATTTCTCTCCTATTCAGATATTACCATCCATTGATAGAATTAAATCTAAAGTTACGACAATATGATAATTGAGTATGAATGACATGCAGCTTTGTTGGAAATCGTGCTTTATGTGGAACTCAGATCAATGTAGTATGCAAAGTTGAGCCTGTGAATTCTTCAGCAATGTCTCACCTTCCAGGTATATAATGCACGATAAAATTATTAATGCACTTCTTCATGCATATGTTTGCTCATCCTTGGCTGGATTTATTTTCACATCTTGGATTTATGTTTAAAGCTTTGATTTGTGGTTGTAACATCTTTAATTGGAATGAACTGGCAAATTGGTAGATAAGGATAAAATCAATTTTGTCAACTTTCTGTCTGGGGCACAATATTTACTAGAAACTCCATTATATCTCTTGGAAGGGTCATATTTACCATTACATTAACTTAGAAAATAAGGACTCTTTTCACTTGCACTTGTCAAACGTCGTAGGTTTTATTACTCAAACTGCCAAATTTGTAAGTGTAGGTTACAGAATAGAATTAGTATAGAAGAATTCATTATGTTGGTAGCAAGATGTCGTATACACTATAATGTTTCCTTTGAAGCTATGCAATTTTTTTCGCTTGCAATTGTCTTATTATTATTTTTAATAAATTGTGAATTCATGTTGAGGGTAACGTAGACGGCAGTAAAGGACCCGAAAGAAATTCTGCTAGGTTCCTCATTAGTGCGTTGGCAACAGTGGGTGCTTTACTGCTGGTTGCATTGATGTGCTTCTGGGGTTGTTTTCTTTTTAAGAAGTTTGCGAAGAAAGACAGTCAAGGTCTGGCAATAGATGTCAGCGGAGGTATTATTCCATTTTTTATACTATTTTTATCTTGCTTTACTCTTAGAACATTTATCTCAACCATTGGAGTTGTTGACAATCCATACTTTGTTTATAACTTGATGGATTCAGGTGCTTCCATTGTAATGTTCCATGGAGACTTGCCGTATTCATCAAAAGATATCATCAAGAAATTAGAAATGTTGAATGATGAACATATAATAGGCTCAGGTGGATTTGGAACAGTATATAAACTTGCAATGGATGATGGAAATGTTTTTGCTTTGAAAAGAATTATAAAGACGAATGTAGGACTCGATCGTTTTTTTGAAGGAGAACTGGCGATTCTTGGGAGCATAAAGCACCGATATTTGGTTAATTTGCGTGGATATTGCAATTCCCCTGCTTCAAAGTTATTAATTTATGATTTCTTACCTGGTGGTAGCCTAGATGAGGCACTTCATGGTAAGTCTCTCCTCTTGGTCCTACTTGAACTTATATTCAATTTACATGGTTTTTAGTTGGTGTGATAATTATGCTGAAATAGAACAAGTTCTTATTATAAAGTCACAAAACTTTGTTTTCAACCCTCGTTTTTTCGAAAAAAACAGAAGTTCTACATTTAATCATTGAACATTGCAAAGCACCGTCGAGTTCATAGTTTATCGGACTGGTGTAGTTCATGATGCTTATCCTCGCAACCCTATACCTATGCGTATCTTTCTCGTGAATGGGAAATACCTATAGCAAGCTGATACACGCTAAGTAAATGGCCCATATTGCTCGGTACCCGTATAGAAGTAAGAGCATAGTAAACAATCTAGTACCAGATTTGAAAAGGCAAAAAGGGTTCCTTTTTTTCGTCTAATTCTTCTCTATCTAACAACAAGAAGATCGAGGGCTTTACAAGGAGAACAAGGTGAAAAAATAACCTTAATCTCAAGTTGAACATATATCCAAAACCAGTTCTAGGATGATAGAAATAATAATTTTTGAAATCAGAAGACAGTCTACAACAAAATTGTGAAATGTTAAGCATTTATGTCTTTCAAAAGTTATCCCTAATATACATAAATTATTGAGTTGCAGCTTATATAAGGATCGTATATCAAATACACTGTACACTTGTTATTTTTTTTAAAAAAAATATATATTTCTACTTGGCAGAAAATATGACTGTTAAAAGTAAACTTTCTTTTTTTGGTGGGGCTTTAAAACAAAAACAACACTCCTCTTATGTTATACACTATAGATTTAGTTAAACTCATTGTATTACCAATTAGGATTCCCTGAAAGTGGAAAACTATTCAAGATGTCAACAGCCATGGTTGAGAGTCAAATTCACAAAATTATTTTGTTGGTTTCTTCTGATTCTTTTGTATTAAATTCCTTCATTCTTGTCAGTCAACTCCCTTCTCCAACTCTTACTTTGATTTCTCTTAATCACACTGTAAGCATAATTCTGTAATTGATTGTAAGAAGTGTATCGACAAATATATCATCATTGTACCTACTTTGGTATCGTCATTCCAGGAAACCAACCTTTCTTAACCTGTCTGAGAACCAGTTCAAATTTGCTTTCTTCGTGTACTTTATCAACTTGGCATAGCAAGGTTAATTTGTTCAAAAGGTGATTTCACAAACTCAGGTTCTTTGATATCTCATCTTTGATCGAGTCGACGTTTTGTATTAAAGATTGAATCGTGGAACTGAAGCTTGTAGATTCATGACCATGACATTGATTTTGAAGATATTACATGTTTCTTCCGCCTAATCAGTGAATATATTTTATATTGGATACTTATTATGCTAGAGTGATGAGCCACATGATCTGTTGGTCTAATCGCTTCAAATATTGAATATCACTGGAAGATGGATGGTTATTAGACTGTACCAGTGAAACTATAGAGTATGTACATTGTTTAGAATTTTAACCATTTGCATGAGATCTGCACCATATTCAGCATGTTCAAATATCATCCAGAATTATTATAAATATTTCAGTTATCGTTCTTAGATAAAATCTTAACAGGTAAAAGAAGCCTAACACGTGTGTATTATGTTGGGAATACAAATGTATCAACAGTAAAATCTGAGAATCTAGACTGGGATGCACGTTTGAATATCATCATGGGAGCTGCAAAAGGACTAGCATACTTACATGATGATTGTTCTCCTCGAATCATTCACCGTGATATAAAGTCAAGTAACATTTTACTTGATGGAAATTTAGAAGCTCGTGTATCTGACTTTGGACTTGCCAAATTGGTGGACGATGAAAAATCGCATATCACTACTATTGTTGCTGGAACATTTGGCTATCTGGCTCCAGGTATGAAATGTAAAAGGGAGCTGATATTTCAGTTTTTTTTTTTTTTTTTTTGATTAAATAGATTTAGACATGCTCATGTGTCATCACTTCAACCTAATTTTATTACACATAGGACACTGAATTTGAATATCAGACTAGTGAAAAGTGGATAATATAACATAACACATGTTATTTATCCCATCCTTTTGGCATGTTTTAAAAAGCAGTGGATTTGAACAAAAAAAAAAATAAAAAAATGACGAGAAGCTTAGTATATGGTCAATTCAACCATCTAACAGGGTCTTTTGACCATATGATAACATGCTGATTTTGAGTTTGAAAGGAATTTTCCACATGTAAGAACTTTTAAGGAATAGTGTTGTAGCACTGCTATGCCTTTTTATTTTCTTTCATTTCCTGATCGCGGAAGGTCATCTTCACATAAAATAATCAATGAATTGACTTCATAGGGTTAGATAAAGTTGTGTATGCATTCCATGGACTAATAAGTTATAACATCCCTTCCCTAACAGTTAAATACCCCTTAAGAATATGCTGAAGACTTTTGCATTTTCATATTTGCAGAGTATATGCAAAGCGGTAGAGCGACAGAAAAAACTGATGTGTATAGTTTCGGGGTTTTAGTGCTTGAAATTATGAGTGGGAAGCGACCAACGGATGCTTCCTTTATTGAGAAAGGCCTTAATATTGTTGGCTGGGTACGTCTTTCCCTTCAGTTACATAATATATTCTATGGTTACAATCTCAATGGCTCTATCTTTTTTATGTGGGTTCTTATTGTTACGAGATCAAGACATCATACCACATTAACAGCGAGAAACAATTTCTTTGCTCACTTTCGAAGTAATCCAGTTTTGTTAAATAGAGGTTATTTTTTTGTTTGAAAATCTCGAAACACGAAATATAACTTTCCCATGGTCAGTTCTATGTAGACTATCAAGTAGCAAAAACGTGGACTTCAAATTATGAAAACAACTCCACAAGTAACAGTTTGTTACACGTTGACAACTCCAATTTTGGGAAAAAATGATGCAAACACGACAACCATCCACTATCGTATGAACAGAGGACAAGGTAACCTCTCTGACCCTCGCAATGCTTGCCTTACAAAGGAGCCATACTAACCCATGTAACACTTTGTTACACATCGACAACTCTGATTCTGGGTAAAAAATATGCAAACAAGATGATCAACCATTGTTGTATGAACAGAGGGCATCTAACTTTATAATTGCTTGCCTTACGAGGGAGCCATACAAACCCAAAAAAAGTTTATAAACAAATGTTTTGGTGCCAGTTCTGAGTTTTTGGGAGTCTGACTGGCCATAAGCAATCTTTCAAAATTGAGGCTGGCTCTTAGGCCCAAACCCTCCCTTATCCCAGTAAACTACTTGAAATTTTTTATTGTAAGAAATAATTTGGATGGTTTCATTATATCAATCGGATATGTTGGAGATAAACAACTTGCTACAGTAGACAACATATTGGAATAAATGAAAAACTTTGGCATACGGATGTAATGGACTGACTTACAAGTTTGCTCCAAGTATGCCACCGCCTCTGGATTCCCTTGGTATACGGAAAGTCAGCAATGTATTTCGAAGGAATTTGTGGTTCCTAGCTTCAGATCTGAGGTCTGGATAAATTCCTGAATTAGTCTAGCAGTTGGGAACAGATCTATCAGATTTAACATGACTTTACCAATTCGTCAATTATGCCCACTTAGAATGTCTCACAGAGTGAGTTTGGGGCATATCTTGTTGGTCATATCACCCTGTGTAGTAATCGATGAAAATTAACATTCAGTATGGTAACAAACTTGATTCTTTTAGGTGCAAGGCCCACAGCAACACCAATAGGTTTTTTTTACAACTTGTCCTTGGAAATATTTTTGAGTCGTCACAATTATACAGTGGTAGGTAACTGTTAACAACACCATTTTATTGCTAAGTCGTCTGACTCCATAAAACAACATATAGCACACAAGGCTTTGCCTTAAGGGTTGTGCATTCCTCTCACATGTCGGAGGTTGGGATTCAAAACTATCTGACAGTAGTAGGAAGTTTTGCTCGTGATTCAAAGGAGTTTAATTGCTCACCGTGAACTTGCCTTTAAGCTTGACCGATAGCCTTTGAGGCTGGTGATTGGCCTTCACGCCAGGCAAATAGTGGTGTGGCTGCTTAGATGTGCCAAAACGAAAGCGAGTCTTCATGAAGGTGGCATGTAATATTGAGGCGACCTGACTTATTAGTGGCAATACTATGTCAGGTTTTATGTATTAAACACCTGGATATTTGTACGCAATCATATCTATATTGAGAGTTTTTTTCGAATATATATATATATATATATATATATATATCGGGCTGTCTAGGCTGCCATCCTTAGGATGACATCCATCTTGACAGCCCATCTTTTCCGTTGGTTTGAAGAAGATGTGTGGTGCAGATCTAATCATTTTTGCAAGCCAAAAGACTTGGGGGCAGTTTTGTTATTTAACTTTATTTCTTCTCTCTCTCACGAACCAGCAAAAAATTTCAAATCGCTAACTTTTTTTTCCTAAAAATTAAAGCCCAAAATTCTCAAGACATCTCTGAAATTTGTAATCGTAACACTTCATTTTTTGTTTGTTTCAACACCACGATTGATGGTTCGGATCTACTAACTAAAAGTTGTTTTTAATTAACCCACAAATTGCAAATACTTGTTTTGTTCAATATAACATCTTGATGATTAAGTCCTTTTGTTTTAAAATGGATACGCGATTAAGTCCTTTTGTTTTAAAATGGATTACGATTGCGTATAGTAGAATATAATATTAGGTCGTAATAACTTAGTTCTCAATGTGAGACTAAGACTCATATTTATAATGAACAGAGTTACAGTCAGTGGACTCTAGTCCCAATGTGGGACTATTAATAAAAGACTTAACATATTACAATACTCCCCCTCAAGCTGGGGCGAAGATATTCATCAAACCCAGCTTGATAATCGAAGACTGAAGATCAGCGGGACCAACTGGCTTGGTTAAACTATCAGCAACTTGTGCCTTTGTCCGAACAAAAGTAGGAGTCACAATCCCTAAACGAACCTTCTCCCGTAGAAAATGTACATCAATCTCTACGTGTTTTGTCCTCTCATGTAGGATAGAGTCAGAAGCTAGATAAATTGCAGATTGGTTGTCACAATGTAGAATTGACGACCCTCTCTCAGCAAAGCCCAGCTCGCTCAAAAAGGAACGTAGCCACATAACCTCACATGTTCCAAGTGCCAGTGCACGATACTCAGCTTCAGCAGATGAGCGAGAGACGACATTTTGCTTCTTGCTTTTCCATGAGATGAGATGATTCCCACGAAAAGCACAAAAACCAGTAGTAGAACGACCATCAAGTGACATACCATAATCAGAATCTGTAAAACACGCAAGAGAGTCTTGTGGTTCAGCAGCATAGAATAATCCTAGTCCAGGACATGACTTGAGATAATGGAGGATGTGGTTAGCTGCATCCAGGTGTGACTGACACGGTGCATGCATGAACTGACTAACTCGACTTACAGCATAGGAAATATCTGGTCGGGTGTTAGTCAAGTAGATTAGACGACCGACAAGGCGTTGGTAGACTGACGGATCTGATAACAGAGGCCCTGTGTCTGCAACCAACCTACTATTAGGAATCATAGGTGTAAAGACCGGTCGACATCCCAACTTCCCTGTATCACTCAACAGATCTAGGACATATTTTCTTTGAGACAAAGAAATTCCCTTGGAAGAACGGGCCTAGGACATATTTTCTTTGAGACAAAGAAATTCCCTTGGAAGAACGGGCCACCTCAATCCCAAGAAAATATCGCAAAGGCCCTAAGTCCTTTACCTCAAAAGCTTTCCTAAGATCTTCCTTAATCTGTGAGATACCCGCAATATCATCACCTGTGATGATCATATCATCAACATAGACGAGAAGATAGGTACGTCTTCCTGAAATGCATCTGACAAACACTGTATGATCTGAATGGCAACGAGTAAAGCCATACCGGAGAACTACCTCACTAAACCGAAGAAACCAAGCTCGTGGTGATTGTTTAAGCCCATATAATGACTTCCGAAGACGACACACCTTACCAACATACTCCCCCACACCACGAAAGCCTGGTGGAGGGTCCATATAAATAGTCTTATCAAGGTCACCATTAAGAAAAGCATTTTTCACATCCAACTGGTGAAGAGGCCAATGGAAGGAAGCAGCCAAGGAGATGAGAAGACGAACTGAAGACAGTTTAGCAACTGGTGCAAAAGTAGCACCAAAATCACGCCCAGGTACTTGTGTAAAACCCTTAGCAACAAGGCGAGCCTTATACCTTTCAACGGTTCCATCAGCCAAAAACTTCACATTAAACACCCATCGACACCCAACTGTCTTTCCATTAGCAGGTAAAAGAACCATCTCCCAAGTTTGACTTCGTTCAAGTGCATCCATTTCAGTTTGCATGGCTGCTACCCAATGAGGATTTGCCATAGCTTCAGACAAAGAACGAGGAATTTGAATGGCAGATGTACAAGATACATAGGCATGGTAAGAGGTTGACAAGCCCTGGTAAGAAACAAACTTGGCAATAGGATGATTAGTAGAACAGGGAAATCCATATTTTTCAGGAGGACACCGCGCCCGTGAAGGGTAACGAGGTTCAACAATAGGAGAAGACGTATCAATAGGAACAATAACAGGAGGATCAGGAACATGGGTAACAGAAGGAGAGATGTTACCTGAGGCGGATGACAAGGTATTGTGGTGAGCATGTGGCCGACGAGTGTAAACTTGTAGAGGTTTTGGCATAGGTTCCTGTAGAGGTTTTGGCATAGGTTCCACCGGAGGAGAAGAATCAAGGACAAGCATAGGATATATTGCTGAAGATTCCTCCTCCGATGTTGTTATAGGTTCCTGCACAGATAAAGTGTTACCAAAGAAAGGAACATGCTCAACAAAGGTAACATCCATAGTGTGATAAATATGACGACGAGAGGGATCATAACATCGATAGCCTTTGGAGAGAGGAGAATACCCTAAGAAAACACATCGAATGGACTTATCATCAAGTTTAGTACGAGGACTCTTGTTGTGGACATAACATACGCACCCAAAAACCCTGGGAATAATAGGAAACAAAGTGTGACCTGGATAAACAAGCTGGAAAGGAGCCTTACCACCAAGGATCCTACTGGGAGTACGATTAAGAAGATAGGCAGCCGTAAGTACAGCAAAATGCCAATACGACTGAGGTACATGCATACCACGTAACAAGCATCGAACAATGCCCATTAGAGTCCTATTTTTTCTCTCGGCAACACCATTTTGTTCAAGTGTGTAAGGACAAGTTAATTGTTGAAGAATACCTTGCTGATTAAGGCGAGAGACAAACTCATTAGACACATACTCCTTAGCATTATCAGATCGAATTCCCTTAACAACGACGTTAAATTGTGTTTTAACAAGTTGCAGAAACTGGGAAAACAAGGGGAGGACCTCAGACTTTTTACGAAGCAAATACACCCATGTACATCTAGTATAGTCATCAACAAATGTCACATAATATCTATGCCCAGACCATGCAGTTATAGGAGACGGTCCCCAAACATCAGAATGAATTAAATCAAAAGCACATGGAGATCTATGCATGCGAGGAATGTAAGTATTTCTAACATGTTTAGATAAAGAACAAATATCACAATGAAACTTCGAATTCTTGCATGTTGTGATTAATTCGGGAAACAAAAGACAAAGGTATTGAAAATTAACATGTCCTAACCGGGCATGCCAAGTGTTCAAAGACTTTAAAGAAAAAACATAACGGCCTGACTCAGGCAAGACACTAGCATTTAGACTTGAAATAGGTGGAACTGGCGGAGGATCTCCAAAGTAGTACAGGCCATCACGCTCATACCCCCTGCCAAAAATCCGCCTCGTACGAAGGTCCTGAAGATAACAAGAATTAGCGAGAAAAACAACGGCACAATTAAGATTCTTAGCTAGACGATGAACAGACAATAGATTAAGAGTAAAGCTCGGAATGTAAAGAACTGACTCCAAGACAATGTGAGGTGACAAATTAACTGTGCCTTTACTTTGAACTTGGGAGAGAGAGCCATCAGCAATAACTACATGTTTATTAATTGGGGTATGAGAATTGGAGAGAAGATTAGACTCACCGGTCATGTGATCATTGGCACCGGAGTCAAGAATCCAAGTAGATGGACTACTAGTAGTCGTAACATGAAAAGCAGTGGGTGTACCTGTAGTAGCTGATGTGGCAGCGACACCTTCAGCTGATTTCTCTTCTCTGAAGACGTGCATGAACTGATCCATCTTCGAGTTCAATGCCCGCTCAATAGTGGCATTAAGATCATCCGAGACTCCCCCTGACCAAGAGCTGATGGGAACCTCTGAAAAGGCTGCGGTACGAGGCTTGCCACCTCCTGACTTGCCAGAAACCTTTTTCGGGCGAAGTTCAGGGTGAAGTTGATAGCAAGTAGATTGATAATGACCATCAGCCTTGCAGTATTCACAAAATGGTCGATTAGGACCCCGATTGCCCCCAGGTGGAGCATTAGAGCGGGGGCCTCCTGACCGGACATGAGAGCGAGAATTGGCAGCAAATGCCATCTGATCTGAAGATGGTGAAGCATTAGAAGCAATGGTGACTTTGGAGTTCAACTTCACACGACGCTCATGTTTCTCAATTGATGCATAAGCTTCTCCGAGGGAAGGGAGAGGTGAAGTGTTGAGAATTTGGGTACGGATAGCCTCAAAGTCCGATTCCAAACCGATAAGAAACTGGTGGACTTTCTGTTTATCCTCTCGCTTTTGAATGGCTATAGCAATGGCTGAAGTCATTCCTGTAATGTCAGTCAAAGAGGTGTAGATTGCAAGCTCCTCCCATCTCTTCTTCAAATATCCATAGTAGGCTGTTACAGACAAAGAACCTTGACAGGCCTGACCAAGCTCCCTGTACAACTCATATATGCGTACCTCATTATGCGAGGTAGAATACATCTCTGTCAAAGCAGCCCACAAACTATCAACAGTTTCATGAAATGTGAATAACTCATAGATTTCTGGTTCCATCGAGTTTAAAATCCATCCCAAAATCATACAATTATCCATAAACCATTTCCCATAAGTAGATACAGCCTCTGATGGACGCAACACTTTGTTAGGGAATAACCAATCAATCTTACCCTTAGCTCCCAAGAACAAGCGGATAGACCTAGACCAAGACGAAAAATTCTGGCCATTCAGTAGAACACTAGTAACCCGATGAGAAGCAGGGAAGTTCAACAGATTCTCATTCCCACTACCAGATTCAGATTTTGAGACACTGGAATTGGATGGTGATTTATCCATTGAAGATGTATCCGTAGGAGATTCTGGCATAACGACAAAAAAGAGGAGACAATAGAGCAGCACCTAATGAACAAGAGATTTCTGGACAAAGAGACGATACCTTTAATCAAGGAAGAAAGAGAGGAGCTGCTCCAGGACAAAGGAAAAGACAATAACAAAGGCTGATTTAAGCCTTCATAGGAGCGGTGGAGCCGCTGAAGACAAAGACCCTAGAAAGGGATGGACGGAAGCCGTGCTCAGAACAGATGCAGGGAATGGCTACACAGAAGCGCAGGAAAGTGACAGCAGCAGTAGAAGCGCAGAGAATTAGGGTTAGGGTTTGTTGCAGCGCAGGGAATTAGGGTTAGGATTTGTTGATGGTGGTGAGGGTTAGGGTTTGGTGGGTTTGGCTTTGATACCAAGTAGAATATAATATTAGGTCGTAATAACTTAGTTCTCAATGTGAGACTAAGACTCATATTTATAATGAACAGAGTTACAGTCAGTAGACTCTAGTCCCAATGTGGGACTATTAATAAAAGACTTAACATATTACAATACGTATCGATTCCAAAATTGATCTTAACCAATGGCGCCCATTGCCGTCAAACAATAAACTTAAATTTACAGTTAATCAGAAGTTAAATTTGGGGTGATGTGATATTGGTTTGGGAAAATACAATTTGTTCTAGAGATGGGTTTCAAATGAAGATATTTCACTTAGTGTCAGAGATTATGTTTGCAAATGTTATAGATTTCATTGAGTAGTACTTAATAAAATTTCTGCACCTTTGAATATGGTCAATCAGTCATATACTTGAGTTCTTATATCTTTCTGTTCTTCTTCTATCTATTCTTTCCTAGACTGGCTGCTTTGTGAATCCACAGGTGAAAGTAATGTTGGTTCTATTCAATTTTAATTGGTTAAATTGTTTAGTGGAGAAGTTAGCATTTACAATCAAGTTTAAATTATTGTAAGTGGATTTAGATTAATAAGTGATCTTCGCCAGTGAGTTAAGAAAAAATTTCATCCCTAAACCATTCAAGAAGATGAACTTTGCTATTGTGAAGCTTGGATTTGTTTAGAGAAGAAATTGGCTGGGGTCACTGGTGAGATTGGAAGAATTTGTCTGATTGAGAGAAAGAAAATAAGAAAGATAGTGGAATGACTGAGCTGCCCTCGAGGGGCTCGAGGTTTTAGCTTATAAGATTGTAATATATCTAAGCCATTAGATCTCATCTATAACAACGGCTAAGATGGGCTGTCAAGATAGATGTCATTTTAAGGATGACAGACTAGACACGCACGCGCGCACACACACATATATATATAAAGAAAAAAAACGCCCTCTTAACTTGTACTATGTACACTGCCTCTCATCAGACAGCGGTAGCGAAAACAGTTTTAAATTGTGAATAGGACACATGGTTTGGAAGTTGTGAGGATATCTTTAAATCAGTGAACTGTAGAATTGTTTTTCAGTTTATACTTTATACCCACTAATCTTCTTATATTTTTTTTGTCTCCATAGCCTATTCATGTTCACAAGTATGTAATTACTTATTTCATCATGGCCATCACCTACCATTTGATAGATTCTGCAGCAGAGATGACTTTTAGCTAATGTAAATATTAGATAGTTTACTTCTTTAGTTATGTGAAGAGCCTCATTTTATCAGTCTTGCTTGAGCATTTGTATCTAAATCCCCACCCCCAAATATATCTGTGCAGTTGAACTTTCTGGTGGTGGAAAACAGACAAAGGGAGATTATTGATCCGCAATGTGAAGGAGTGCGGGCGGAGAGTTTAGATGCCTTGCTCTCAGTTGCTATCCTGTGTGTGTCATCTAATCCAGAGGAGCGCCCCACCATGCATAGAGTGGTTCAGGTACTATCTGAGGTCATGACTCCCTGCGCAAGCGATTTCGATTTCTACGACTCCAACTCAGATTAAACCCTGTAGTACTCTACGGTCCTAGCTGCACATAACATAGTTCAAGACATGCTAATCATGCATGGAGCAGGTTTTTCTTACGTGGACCTACGCAGGATCTATTTAGATTGTGGAGGCTTTGCTTCTTATGCATCATCAACTCAAGCTGGCGATGGCAAATGGTTAAAACATCATGCAAGCGAATGTTTGAGAAGGGGCTTTGTTTATGTTTTTGCAGAGTATTTGTAGTGTCTTATTTCGTCCAATGATGTACCCACGGTAGCAAGCCCCACTGGGTGCTAGTACTTACATACCTATATGGGGGAGCCACAGAATAACTTTCTACTTTTCATATGAATGTGTAAATATACATCACAAGTCTCCCTATAGTATAATTTGGCATTTTTTCATCCTATACGACATCCAACAGACACTTATCCTTGGTTTGAGTTTGAATCCATCTACTGAGGCAAAATTGTTCGTCGAAATGCCTGAAAAAATTTGGATGTACGTCTGTTTCAACTATAGGTGAAAAAATTGTAAACTTCTGTGAATATTTGGCGGAGTCGAAAATTAACGGATTTGTTTTTGTTAAATAGAAAATAAAGTTTTTGAGGAGAGATGACAGAAAGAAGGGGGATTTAGGTTTTGATCACCTAATAAACAATAAATAGGTGTCCAAAGCCTAATCGATCGACTTTAAAAGGTTCATTATACTTCGGGTAGAAAGAAACAATGTCCGTCCGTCCACTTAAAAAAAAAAAAAAACTCCATTCTCTCTCTCCTTTCCCTCTTCTTTCTTTTTCTTCTTCTCTCTTTCTCTCCTTCTTCTCCCTCTCTTCTTTCTTCTCTCTCTGAAATTTCAATTCTCCTTCTTCTCTTTGTCCCTCTCCAATTTTTCTTCTAAAGACTGACCCTTGACCTGCTAGTATTCGGACCCTCTCTGTGTTCTTTTCCTTTTGTCTCTTTTGAGAGGTGTGGTTGAAAGTGCTGAGACCGTTAGCCACAAACTCTTATTGGCCGAGTATAATTGATCAAGTGCACGCTTTTCTCTTGAGCGTCACCACCAAACAGACCTCTTTCTCGCTCTGTTTGAGGGTGGGGAAGTCATTTCCCATCTTCTTTTAAGTCTCAAGTATCTGACTATAAAAGACTCTTTGTTGTATCTTAGACATCAGGATTTCGCGCATTCCACTCTAGCGTTTTATCTCTCCTGTATCTTTGTTTAGAGTAGCGTTTATCTACGGAGTGAGTCTTGTTTGTCCTCTTGTCTGGCTGAAGATGTTAAACTTAGCGCTCCTGGGAGGCAACCCTGTGTATTTTCTAAGCCCGATCGTGCTTTATTGCTTCTCTTTTTGTTGCCGGGTTTAGTTGCATTTTGGCTGTTAAACTGCTCGTTCTACCATCTGTGCTCAGTTCTGTTTGGGGGTGGGCGCGGCCGGCCCACCCACTCTCTCTTTGCCATTTGGCTGGTTAATAATTATTGCGGTTACAAAATGCATTGTTTTAAGATAGGATTTCCCTTTATGTTGAGTCAGTCTTTTATTTCAGCATATTTATTTCAGTTGTGTCTTAGTATGGAATTCCTTGTAATCTCTATGAATATGGGGATAATTTTGTTTGCTAGGAATTTATAAAGCGGTTTGAATTTTTAGTACATTCATGGTAATATCTTTTTATATCTCATTCCTTTGCTTAGTATGAGCCTTGAGGACAAAGAAATTTTTTTGTTTGGGGGTGGGGAAGTATTACAACCTTTTTGCAAAAGATTTTCAAACTTGTTTTTCCATACTTGTATAAAAATTCAAAAATTTTGAAAATTCTAAAAATCTTTGTTACAAAAACTTTTCGAAAAAGCTAGGATAAGTACACCAACAATGATGAATATAATATTTTTTTCAAGTTTAAGGACATTTATTGCTTCACCAAGTAGTTGAGTCTTATACTACATTTGCATGAGCATAAGCATGACATTCACTTACATTTATGACAAATTACATGTGCAAATACAACTACACCTTGACAAACTTGAGGAATAAGTGTGGAGACTTAACCCAGTGAGCTTTTGACACCCGTCTTTTTCTTGGAGAGTTATTACATACATCTGGAGTCAAAAGACTCAACCTCTCAGTTTTGTCTGTTTTTAGTCTCATATTCATTTTTATAGTTAGCCTTGAGATGACATCAAGTGGGTGTAATATAAACTTGGGTCTTGCAGTTTATTCAAGATGTGATCACTATATCAGTACTTAGAAATGATACAAAGACATTTAGTTAAGACCTGTTTACCTTAGCCTACCCTGATGATATTTTACCCCTTAGGTTGACCATTCTGAGCCTTTCTTGTTACTTAGCCTTTTTCTTGAACCCATTATCCTTACCCAACTCCACTGTGGGAGTACCCTTATACCCATATGATTGTTTATGTGGTTACAAGAAGAAAGGAGAAATACAAAGATATCTCCAAACTAGTGAAATGAACCAAATATTGAAAACCAAAAAGTTTGAAGAATTCCAGAAAAAGCCAGAATCTTTTAAAACCATTTCAAATTCAAAAAGAAAGGAAGATTCCAAAATATTTGGCTAGAGCTTCATTGAAAATTTCCCAAAGAAGATGAGAAACACTTTTTCCCAAAAGAAAAATTCCAAAATTTCTCTAAGTGTTGTTATTACAAATCACAAGTATTGAAGTCCCGAATGTTCTAAAAATATTTCACAAAAGCCTTTTTCATTTCTAGCCCTGTCCTAAACCAAGTTACAGCCTATTATTGTCTTTTGTAGATCTAAGCTGATATGGTAGGATGTGGCGAGTAAGTGAGAAGGTGCTAAGGTGAAAAACCCGACATCTCAAGCAAGGCTTATTTTTCCATTCTTTGAGACTAAGTTCATTCCATTACACTAGTTCATCCTTATTAATATATGTGAGATGATTGTCCATCTTCTTTCCTCACATCGAGGTAAAATGGTAAACACCATCTCTGAGTCATTTTTATTTCTGAGTGTATGTCTGTGAGGCAGAAGTCAAAACGACATTTCCAATGGTGACTTAAGACTCGTGGTAGTATGGGTACATGCCTGTCTTCGATGCATTTGAGACCGTTATACTTGGTTTATATTTCATATCTTATTCATGCATTTGTAGTATGCTATCTCATACGAACAGTTTTGCAATACTTATCCTTATCTTTGATATAACCATTTCTAAGGTAAATGGTAGAACATCCTGTTCTTTGGATTAGTCATTGTAGTAAGTTTGTGGGTATCTTCATTGAAAAACCCTCAAGAGACTATAAATCCTCCACCTGGGAAGCCCTTGTCGTTGAAAGCCTTGATGCATATGGTTAATGTAATCACTCTAGTTCTATTTCTCTTTTGAGTCCTTATTTCTTTTCTTCTCACCTTTGCTTGAGGACAAGCAAAGTGCTGTTTGAGGGTTTTTGATAAGTCCTCAAAAGTGTATATGTATCCCCCGAATAACACCTTGTTTGTAGAACACTTAGCTTATATTATTGTGTTATATCTATTGATTAGTGCTTTCTTGTGTTATATCATGATGAAACAATGAGAATCCAACTGAAAACAAATGTGTGATTTTCGTGCAAATATTTGTGCGGAACAAATTAGTTATTAGTAGAAGATTGCACCAAAACTCTAAAATTGCAATATTTGTGTAAGATTCCTTCAGAAGTATATTGGATATTGAAATTATATGAACAGAACAAAGAACAATCATAGGATAAGAACTTACCTTACTGTGTTGATATTGCTAGAGTAAAACTTCAGGGTAAACTACATTGGTAATTGTATTCTCATCTTCAGGGAAGAGTAGAATTGATATTCTATTTGAAGAAGTACACCTCGACTATGCAACATAAAGTTGACTATGGCTGAAAACATGATTTCTCAAGTCTATTCTAACAAATTTAATGGATTGGCCTTGTGATTTGTTGATAGTTATTGTAAAAGCCAAGCGAATAGGGAATTGTCTGCTCGGCATTGGGAAAGGCGTTTAAGTTACTAAAGGTTGGAGAGTTATACGTGGAATAAAAGAGAATTTAATAAAAAAAAAATACCTCACTTCAAGGTTCTCAGTGATGTTCCCACTGATTCCTTGCAGCAGTGGATAACTACGAAAATAAACAAAACACAACATTCTGATATTAGCAATTATATAAAGAAAGAAGAAGATTGTAGAATGGATTATTGTGTATAGAAAGAATTAAGTAGAAATTCTATTTTTTTTTCCACAAAAAAAGAAAAAAAAAAAGAAAAAAAGAATTAAGTGGACACAACAGTCTGAGATTCAATTACATAAAAGAAAGAGGAAGATTGTAGAATGTATTTTTAAAGTAGACACAACATTTTGATATTAGCAATTATATAAAAAAAAAGGAAGATTGTAGAACGGAAATTGTAGAAAGACTCTTTAATAAAGAGAAAAAACAACAAATTAATAAGGTGAGAAACCTAAAAATAATAGAAGACTGATACAAATAATCAAAATTGAGAGATTGTAATCTTTCTAACCCGTAAGACAATATCTGGCATCAAAATTAGCTTTTTGTTGAGAGATTTTATTGTTTCGGACATTTGGAGGGATTTTTGTTCTTTTATGAGATAATTCAAAATAGGTAAAATTGATAAAAAATACAACGTACTATACCACTTTTTCTGATTAATACAATGTACAAAAAAACTGACCAAACAATGCTTGTACTTTCATTTTGTTTCTACGTTATACAATCTGTTAAAATGAAGCTAACAGACTGCTTACATGTACAAAATTTTCTGACGTTGCTTTGTCTAATTAAATAAAAGTTGATAATAATTTTTGGTAGTTCAAAATTGGCACGTGATTCTCTGTTTATAAACAATTGTACACTTCTTCTTCTCAAATCGATTTATCCCTAAATCAAAGTTTTAGAAACCCTAGTTTTCTAATCTCTAAATTCAAGCTTTATGTCTTCATTATCATCCTCACCATCAAACTCTTCCATTAATATTGGTGCATCAAAAGCTTCGTCATTTTTATTTTTTTTTCAATTTCCTTTCCATATCTTTTTCCACCTTTTGTAGAGTGAGATATCTTACAAGTAGAGAAAGTGTTGATGTTTTTGTGGCAATTTGTTACGAAATTAGGGTTTGAAAAGTGAAAATTGAAGATGGGGTTCCATTGTTGTTAAGTTTGGGAGACGAAGGTGAGAGAGATGAAGGCAGGTTTTAACACTTAGAAAAAATCGATTTAGACGGCTGAGATCGAAACATGTGGTAATATCTGCTAACACGTGGATTACTTAAACTTTTATTATGTTTCTTACACCTCAGCATATTCATTAATTAGATAAAGCCACGTCAGAAAATTGTGTACATGTAAGCAATCTGTATTAATGGAACAAAATGATTGTATAACGTAGAAACATAATAAAAGTACAAGCATTGTTTGGTCAGTTTTTTTGTACATTGTATTAATGGGAAAAAGTGGTATAGTACGTTGTATTTTTTATCAATTTTACCTTCAAAATAAACTGAATAAATGAAAGTTGTTCCCATGGGATGAGTTCTTAATCGCATTTTTGTTAGGCAATTTCAACAGATTAAACCTAAACTCAAAAATGGAAAACATAGCATATCAAGTTCATATCAAATTTTGAGATTCACAATCTTGCAAATTAATCTGAAAGCTATTTAGTTTGACCAATTTGTTGAAGCTTTAAGTGTAAATTAGTGTGAAAACACTAAAGAAAGAAATTAAATTAAACTCAGCAAAGAAACCTCATACCCTGCCCAAGGTCACATAAACCCCATGCTTAAAAATTGAGAACAAACAAACATGATTTGTATGGTTGGGCGATTTGAAAGGAGAAGCCAAAATAATAGAAGAATCATATATAAAACTAAAATGAGAGATTATTAATCTTGCAAGACGAAATATGAATCTAAATAAGGGCAAGAAATAAATCAAATCTGAGTAAAAACTTGGAATAGAATTTACGTGGAAAATAAAAACTTATAAATTTATGAAAATATTTTAAAAGTAAAATATCTGAGCAGGCTTATAAAAACAGTTCTAAGGGATGATTTCTAAGCATTTATAGGAACCGTTTCGTAATGATCATTAATATTCCAACATTCTAAACTTTCACCTTTCAAAATAGTTGAGGAAACATATTTCAATGCCATTAAGGAGGAAATCAACAAAGTTGTTAAGCTCCAAGAAGATCTTGACATTGATGTCTTGGTCCATGGAGAGCCTTTTTTAGAAATGAGCTACCCAGGTAAATAACATGTAGGAAAAGTCCTATACCCGCATTACGTCCTCTTAGTAACTAAATAGATTTTCTTCAGTATTAACACGTATTGCACTCACTCATATTCGAGATCTACTATCAAATTTCTTTGGTCATCAAGGAGAAAGTCGACGATTTTGAGAAGGTTGGTTTTAATGTGGCCCAAATTGATGATGTTGGTCTAAGAGAAGTTTTGCCCATCAGGAAGTCTGAGGGAGCATTCTACTTGGACTGGGTTGTTCAGTCTTTTCTTACCCTTTACTCTAAAACCTGTACTTCAGTTTTTTTTCTTTAGAAGAGTTGGTTAACTTAGTAGTCAATGGATATGTCTGAGATATACGACTTTGGATCTATTTTCTTACCTATCAAATGATGCCACAACTTTTACTGTGCCATGCGAAAAAATTTCTTTTCTTTTAAGTTTGCATATCTAGGTTCTTTGGTGATTTAATGATCATTTCAATTTCACTAAAAGAACTAAGAGAACTATTTAGATTATAAGCTTAAACCAATTCTACATTCTAACGTTCCATAACTGAGTAGAACTTTAAGAATCATTCTATTCAAGAGTAATAATTTCTTGTCGTGCAGGTTGAGGTGTGTAAGCACCAAACTGTGCCAGGTGGAGCACTGAGAACATAGGAGTCAGATAGGGAGAGCAAACCGTGAAGTACCCAATCGGAACACGGAACATTCTAGAGTATAACGGATAAAACACGTGATGCCTGGCTGTCAAGCATTTACCCCATAGCATGTGATGGAAAATGAAACACGTAGGAGATGGGAGAACCATAGGATGCATAGAAAGATCCTACGGTTGAAGTAAGGCGGTGAGTACCGCTATATAAGGAAAACGTTAGGGTTCGCATAAGGTAACTGTTCATTCTTGCTAAAACCTATTTTCTAAACCTAGCCACTTTACTGACTTGATCGTTGGAGCTTTATCCACCGGTCATTGTCCGGTGGTCATTGCAGGTACTAGGAGTGAAGCAGCTAAAGAACACAGGAGACTCAACCCTTTGGATCACAGCAAAGCTCATCAAGAAAAGGGCTTACATTTGGCGCTAGAAGAAAGGCGACTTCTAGATCTAGGGTTTTGAGAAAAAGGTTGAGGGAAGCAAACAGAGAACGATGGTGACAAAAACTAGATCGTCCACATATCCTGGAGGTGCAACTGGTGGAGGAGCTCCTCAGGCTGGCCATCCACAAGCCCTCCAGGAAGGAGAAGATGAGACAAGCAGGTTGAGGGAAGAAAACTTAAGGTTGAGGGAGCAACTAGGAAGAATGTTGGAGATGGAACGTCAAAACCTCCAGGAGGGAGAGAATGAGGCGGTCAGAAATGAAAACCTACGGAGACCTATGGAAGGAGTAACAATAGGAGAAGTGGAAGGAGGAACAAGGCATCGGATTCCAGGCCCAAGGGTGAATGAAGAAGAAGGATCAGGTGAATCAAGAGTAAGAGCTCGTGAAGGGAATCGAAAGGAAGGGGTGAACGATGAAGAGATTCCGGCGGCTGACCCGTACACCAGACTTTTCGATATGATATGCAAGGTCCAAGAGGACATGAGGGCGCAGACTAAAGGAAAAAACATAGAGGTGACTCAAGACTTGGAGAGATTGCGCAAGAGGCCATTAGCTGAAGTATGCTACCGTCATGGGTTCCCAAGTAAGTTTCAACCCCCTAAGTTTAATGAGTATGACGGAACAACTGACCCTGTGCAACACTTGAACAATTTCAAGCAAAAGATGGCGGCTTGGGAATGTAGTCAGTATGACGGGATGTGGTGTCGATTATTTCCTAGCAGTCTGAAGGACAACGGTACGGACTGGTATCTCAGTTTATCACCAGGGAGTGTGTCAAGCTTTGCTCAACTAAGTGAGATGTTTGTGAAACACTATATTCATCAGAAGAGGCTGGCTTCAGATATAGCATCATTGTTTGATTTGGAACAAGCTCCAGGTGAGTCTCTTAGGAAATTTGTTACTAACTTCAAAAATGAGATTTTGAGAACAGATGGCGGAGTAGATGAAAGAACAGCGGTGGTAGCATTTCAGAAAGGGATAAATAAGAAATCTCCGGCATATGACTCAATTGTGTCATCACGGATGGCGACTCTAGATGAGCTTTTTCAGAAGACAGAGAAGTACATCAGACTAGAAGACATAGCATCACGGAGAGCTCCCAAGGTGTTGTCAGCTACCGTTAACACAGTGGCGGAAAAAAGAAAGAAAGGAGAAGCTAGCTCACGAAGTGATACACCACCAAGAGATTCCGGCAGCAGGAGAAACAAAGATGGATCGAGAGGTCAGGACAAAAGAGAAAGGAGGGAGGATAGAGATACTTCGCCAAGAAAGTTGACACCACCGAAACCGTTACCGCAACTCACCATGTCGCTGGACCAAATATTGAAGAGAGTAAGAGGAAGAAAGTACTTCGAGGAGCCATCGGTAAGATGCAGGACGGTCAGGGGAAAGCCTTTCTATGAGTATCATCAGACTTACAACCACCCTACTGGGGATTGTTATGAGTTCAAATCCTTGATTTGGAAATGGATTGAGGAGGGCCATTTAAGAGAATTTATAGTGGAAAAGAACAGGGAGGAAGCCAAAGCAGAAATACAGGTCAGAAGGACCGTTAACATGATCTTAGAAGGAGCTAGAGAGTCCATGAACGAGGTCAGGAGGAAGATACGAAGAGTGATGCAGATAAGAGAAGACCTGCAAACGGCAGGAGCCGTACCACTCATGCGAAACGGCGGGCCAGTGCATCAGAATGATCCGATCGGGTTTTCAGAGGAAGACCTCAAAGGAGTAGTCACGCCACACAATGACCCATTAGTCATTTCCATACTCATTGGAAATTGGAATGTCACCAAAGCGCTAGTAGATTGTGGAAGTGAAGTAGACATTTTGTTCATCAGGGGCTTAGATCAAATGAAACTAGAAAGAAGCAGCTTGGTAAATTCACCTGGAGACATTTACGGATTCAATGGGGGAGCAGTGCAACCAGTGGGAGAGATAGTTTTACCGGTTACAACACACACTAGAACTGTCATGTCAAGGTTTGTGGTCATAGATGCGCCAACAGAGTACAATGCAATCTTGGGGAGAGAGTGGATTCATCTAATGAAGGCGATCCCGTCAAGCTACTACCAGAAAATCCGATTCCCGACTGAAGACGGGCAATATGAGATAAGGAGTAATCAAGCTATGGCCAAGAATTTGAAGATAGCAACAGTCAAAAGCATGAGGCAAGGCACAACAGGTGTTGGGCCGTCATCTGTCCCTGCATAGCAACGACAGAAGGAGGATGACGGGTTCTCATGTGAAGCTTTAAAGACAGAAGAACAAACGGAACCAGTCAACCTCAATGAAGTAGGGGGTCAACAGATCACCTACATGGGAACAAGCTTGGATCCGAAGGTGAGACATGATCTTTTACAGTTCTTGAAAGTTAATATAGATGTGTTTGCTTGGTCTATGAACGATATGACAGGGATCGATCCAGATATAGCATGTCACAAATTAAATGTCAATCCAAATTTCAAACCAGTTGCACAGAAGGTGAGAACTATGAAACCTACACTAGCAGAGGCGGTACAAAAGGAGATTGAGAAAATGGAGGTAGTTAGAATAACAAGAGAAGTTCAGTATCCAGAATGGGTATCTAATATAGTAGCGGTACCTAAGAAGAATGGAAAGGTTCGGATCTGCATAGACTTCACAAACTTAAACAAAGCATGCCCCAAAGATAGATACGTCATGCCAGGGTAGATGAGCTCGTGGACAGGACAGCAGGCTTTGGGTTACTGTCGTTCATGGATGGCTATTCTGGTTACAACCAGATCCCACTTTATGGTCCAGATCAGGAGAAAACCGTCTTCTATGCTGGTAAGAAAACATTATGTTATACCAAAATGCCATTTGGCTTGAAGAATGCAGGTGCCACTTACCAGAGGCTAGTAGAGATGATGTTCGAAAATCAGCTGAAGAAGACGGTAGAAGTATACATTGACGACATGTTGGTCAAATCCGAGGAGCCGGATGAACATCTGAAAGATCTGGGAGAAACCTTCCAAAAATTGCGTCAATTTAATATGAAACTCAATCCAGAAAAATGCACGTTCGGGGTACAGTCGGGAAAGTTCCTTGGTTACATTGTTACCAAGAGAGGAATAGAGGTTAGTCAGGAGCAGATCAGGGCACTCACAGATATGGCGTCACCAAGGACACAGAAAGAAGTACAGGTACTAGCTGGCCGAATTACGGCGTTCGGAAGATTCATATCAAGGTCCACAGATAAATGCAAGCCAATTCTGAAGCTCTTATGCGAAGAAGCTTTCCAGAAATTGAAAGAATACTTGAGTAGGCCACCAGTTCTATCAAAGCCATCACGGATGGCTTTGATAATCTTTGTGGCAACAGACAGGCAAGACATATTCCCCTAGGTCAAGATCTTTCACGAGCGGGGTGTCGTCTTTCTTCGACTGAGTGAGCTCACGGATGGCGGAATAACAGTCAGTTCCAGAATCTATCAAGGGCTCCCAGGGGGCGTCTTCACGGGGTTTTATGGCCTTGCCGTCTCCGCGGACTTCTGAGATAGCAGAAAACAAGAAATGAGAAAAGAGTTAGAAACAGACAATCGGAAAGGATTTTCATCCTAGAAATGTTGGTATAGGAACAAATTAGAAAAAGGAAAGAAAAGACCTCCTAGATTAAACCGCCAGTATTTTAGTGGATTGGAAATACCAGGGCCTTTTCCCCCAAAGTTGCCATAGACAATCATAGGAAAGTCAGGCCACTCCTTATCACTTTCTGGCAATTTCTCAACAATAGACCGTCTACCGGGGCGCTTGACGAAGTAGTAGTAGGGCTCGCCACTTTTCTCTTCACAGACTCGAAGATAGTAGCACTGCCGTATATCCGCGAGGGAAACAATGGTTTCCTCGCTGTTAAGTTGATCAGCAGCCCGTAAGATGCGCCAGAAATTTCCAATACATTGACCAGGGGCGACTTTATAAAAGTTTAGCACATCACGGACTAGGTTCGAAAAGGGAAACCGGCAACCATAGGCTATTTGGTGTGCCGTCACCATAATGGCATCTTGTCTACGGAAGTCGTGATGTGCAAAGCGGAGGGCTTTCTTGTAATTAAAAATTTCTACGTCATCAGGAATGTCGTATGGCTCACAGAAAAGATCTAGATCAGGTCTATATGGGTAAGTGCCGGGCTCATGTAAGTCCAGGTAGTAGCCGGAAGAAGGGGGATGGGTGGTGGTCCGGAGTTGGACACCATCATCTCCGTGGCTCTCTTCCACCGTCTTCTTCAAGGAATTTTTCTTCTGGTTTTGTCGAGGCGCCATTTTTATAGAAAAATAAACTTATCAAAGTGCTTAACCGAAGAAAAATTAGGAGCGTTTAGGTGGAACCCTAAAGTAAGAGAAGAAAGGGAAGATGAGAATAGAAGGTGTCGACTAAGATCAGTTGAGGGGAGAGTGAAAAGTCAACAGCAACCAAATAGTCTAAAACAAAGAAGAAAAGAGAGAAAAGGAAAGGTGAAAGAAAAAGAACCTGAGATTGTGGAGAAGTAACCGGAAAGTAATCCTTTGCTGAGCGGTGACAGAAGAGTAAGTCGGAAACCTTCAAGAAAACGAAAAGAGCGCAGAGAGTTTGGAGAGAGAAGAGAGTAAAGAAAAATGGAGAGATAAGGGCTGAGGCGTCTATTTAAAGGAAAGAAGAATGAAGGGGTAAAAAGGGGAGAAAAAAGTAGTTGTGACAAGACAGGGGCGTGGGGAAGGGAAAGAGCAGCAGTCATGGTCATAATTACGCCTAGAGGGAATCAGAAAGGCACACGATGGAAGTTCGAAACACGAGGGCATGCGTAATTAATGAGCAGTTGGAAAGATAAGGATAAGACAGGACCTATGACACGTGAGGAGCAGGTGAGGAAATAAGTAATGAAAAGAACTCAGGTTGGTTTTCCGTCATCACGAGGAATATACATCTAGATCAAGAAAAGCCTTTGAGCCGCCATCTAAGGTACCTAGATGACGGTCAAAGGAGGGGCGATGTAAGCACCAAACTGTGCCAGGTGGAGCACTGAGAACATAGGAGTCAGATAGGGAGAGCAAACCGTGAAATACCCAATCGGAACACGGAACATTCTAGAGTATCACGGATAAAACACGTGATGCCTGGCTGTCTAGCATTTACCCCATAGCATGTGATGGAAAATGAAACACGTAGGAGATGGAATAACCATAGGATGCATAGAAAGATCCTACGGTTGAAGGAAGGCGGTGAGTACCGCTATATAAGGAAAACGTTAGGGTTCCCATAAGGTAACTGTTCATTCTTGCTAAAACCTATTTTCTAAACCTAGCCACTTTACTGACTTGATCGTTGGAGCTTTATCCACCGGTCATTGTCCGGTGGTCATTGCAGGTACTAAGAGTGAAGCAGCTAAAGAACACAGGAGACTCAACCCTTTGGATCATAGCAAAGCTCATCAAGAAAATGGCTTACATTTGAAGAAGGGCAGATAAGAAAAGGGGGGAGTTGGGCTGTTACTCTTTTTTGCTTCTTTTCTCGGGCGACGCTGGAATAGCAGAAGGAGATTCACGAGTTCTTTTTTGAGTTAAGATCTCTTGGAGTGGGATATTGTCTCCGCCATCATCAGAATCTCTTCCCAGGTCAGTAGGGGCAGCAGTAGGAGCCTTGCCCTTTCCTTTGGTTGGTCGGGAAATAGGGGGGATGGTAGGAGGCTTGCCTTTCTTATCCTTTAGATAATCTTTGTGGCAACAGACAGGCAAGACATATTCACCTAGGTCAAGATCTTTCACGAGCGGGGTGCCGTCTTTCTTCGACTAAGTGAGCTCACGGATGGCGGAATAACCGTCAGTTCCAGAATCTATCAAGGGCTCCCAGGGGGCGTCATCATGGGGTTTTATGGCCTTGCCGTCTCCCCGGATTTCTGAGATAGCAGAAAACAAGAAATGAGAAAAGAGTTAGAAACAGACAATCGGAAAATATTTTCATCTTAGAAATGTTGGTATAGGAACAAATTAGAAAAAGGAAAGAAAAGACCTCCTAGATTAAACCGCCAGTATTTTAGTGGATTAGAAATACCAGGGCCTTTTCCCCCAAAGTTGCCATAGACAATCATAGGAAAGTCAGGCCACTCCTTATCACTTTCTGGCAATTTCTCAACAATAGACCGTCTACCGGGGCGCTTGACGAAGTAGTAGTAGGGCTCACCACTTTTCTCTTCACAGACTCAAAGATAGTAGCACTGCCGTATATCCGCGAGGGAAACAATGGTTTCCTCGCTCTTAAGTTGATCAGCAGCCCGTAAGATGCGCCAGAAATTTCCAATAGATTGACCAGGGGCGACTTTATAAAAGTTTAGCACATCACGGACTAGGTTCGAAAAGGGAAACCGGCAACCATAGGCTATTTGGTGTGCCATCACCATAATGGCGTCTTGTCTACGGAAGTCGTGATGTGCAAAGCGGAGGGCTTTCTTGTAATTAAAAATTTCTACGTCATCAGCAATGTCGTATAGCTCACAGAAAAGATCTAGATCAGGTCTATATGGGTAAGTGTCGGGCTCATGTAGGTCCAGGTAGTAGCCGGAAGAAGGGGGATGGGTGGTGGTCCGGAGTTGGACACCGCCATCTCCGTGGCTCTCTTCCACCGTCTTCTTCAAGGAATTTTTCTTCTGGTTTTGTCGAGGCGCCATTTTTATAGAAAAATAAACTTATCAAAGTGCTTAACCGAAGAAAAATTAGGAGCGTTTAGGTGGAACCCTAAAGTAAGAGAAGAAAGGGAAGATGAGAATAGAAGGTGCCGACTAAGATCAGTTGAGGGGAGAGTGAAAAGTCAACAACAACCAAAATTCTAGTCTAAAACAAAGAAGAAAAGAGAGAAAAGGAAAGGTGAAAGAAAAAGAACCTGAGATTGTGGAGAAGTAACCGGAAAGTAATCCTTTGCTGAGCGGTGACAGAAGAGTAAGTCGGAAACTTTCAAGAAAACGAAAAGAGCGCAGAGAGTTTGGAGAGAGAAGAGAGTAGAGAAAAATGGAGAGATAAAGGCTGATTCGTCTATTTAAAGGAAAGAAGAATGAAGGGGTAAAAAGGGGAGAAAAAAGTAGTTGTGACAAGACAAGGGCGTGGGGAAGCGAAAGAGCAGCAGTCATGGTCATAATTACACCTAGAGGGAATCAGAAAGGCACGCGCTGGAAGTTCGAAACACGAGGGCATGCGTAATTAATGAGCAGTTGGAAAGATAAGGATAAGACAGGACCTAGGGCACGTGAGGAGCAGTTGAGGAAATAAGTAATGAAAAGAACTCAGGTTGGTTTTCCGTCATCACGAGGAATATACATCAAGATCAAGAAAAGCCTTTGAGCCGCCATCTAAGGTACCTAGATGATGGTCATAGGAGGGGCGATGTAAGCACCAAACTGTGCCAGGTGGAGCACTGAGAACATAGGAGTCAGATAGGGAGAGCAAACCGTGAAGTACCCAATCGGAACACGGAACATTCTAGAGTATCACGGATAAAACACGTGATGCCTGGCTGTCAAGCATTTACCCCATAGCATGTGATGGAAAATGAAACACGTAGGAGATGGGAGAACCATAGGATGCATAGAAAGATCCTACGGTTGAAGGAAGGCGGTGAGTACCGCTATATAAGGAAAACGTTAGGGTTCGCATAAGGTAACTGTTCATTCTTGCTAAAACCTATTTTCTAAACCTAGCCACTTTACTGACTTGATCGTTGGAGCTTTATCCACCGGTCATTGTCCGGTGGTCATTGCAGGTACTAGGAGTGAAGCAGCTAAAGAACACAGGAGACTCAACCCTTTGGATCACAGCAAAGCTCATCAAGAAAAGGGCTTACAAGGTTTATTTACTGTCATTCGTAATCATCATTGGTTCTGCTCTCTCCTTGTAATTTTTTTTAAAGAATGCTAATAAGCAAGGCTATCGTAGATTTGCAATTGTGACCCAAGTGCTAATTACTAAACTAAGATGTCGTTCCAAAAACACGGATATGTATATCTAGGCCTGGCCATATGAACCGAATACCCAAGCCCGACCGAAAATCCGACAAAAAAACCAGCTCGGTACCCGACCCGATATGGGCCCGAGACTGACTCGAGACCGAAATTTTCATATAGGGTTTGGACATTCCATCTATGACCGACCCGAAACCGAGACAGACCCGATTTTTAACCCGAAACCCGACATATAAGCCCGTTTAACCCAAGCCCGAGCCCGACATAAATTAAATTTAACTACAAACTATTTTTCATGTACATGGCAACAATTAAATTTTTTGACTTTTTTATCAAACCACTAAAAAATTTATTAGGTCATTAGGTGAGACTTTGTACTTCCAAAGTTCCAAGTTTCAACAAAACAACCATGCAATAATTACTTCCAAAGCTAGTACATTTAACTTATTCTAAAAATAGATTGTTGTTTTGACTACACAACCCTTAAAAAAGTGTTGTTAGGAGTTTCAACAACTTTTTTTAAGGTTAAAATTGTCTTTGTAAGTAATATTTGAATTATATCATATAAACCATATAATTTAGAACTCTCAAGTCTCAACAACTTTATTTTAAGACTAGCATAATTTTTGTACAATAGAACCCTTAAAATAGAGTTGTTAGGACTCTCAACAACTCTATTTTAAGGTTAAATATGTCTTTGTGACCAAATTTTTTATTTTACCATTTAGACCATAAAATATAGTTGTTAAAACTCTTAACAACTCTATTTTGAGGCTAACATAGTCTTTTGCAATGTTAAGAAAAGTATAAATTCAATGCATTAATACACTTCAATTTACAAGTTCACAAAATCTCTTAAGCTTTCTCAATCTCTCTTAAACTCACACTTCATTTTTTATTATAGCTTTCAAGTTATAATAAAAACTCAATTTGGAGTCAAGATCAAATATTTTTTCGAAGCTTGGAATCAAAAGTTCAATTATCCAAGTGAATATTCAAGATCAAAAGGCTCAAATGTTTGGTTAGTTATTTACACATAGCAAAACTTTATATAAATTACTAGTTGTACCCGTGGCTTCGCCACGTAAGTGTTAAATTTTTTTTAATACCGTTGATATTTGTATATTTTCGTGTTTGATGATTTTTAATTGACATTAATTTTTAATATTTATAATATGAGTTTGATAATTCTGTTGAATTTTTTTATCAAACTTTAGTGTAATAAAATTCATCCATTTGTTACATTATATTTTTTTTTCTCTATTCCATCTTGGCAAATCATAGCCTGTCACACTTGATTACAATATCACTGATATTGATATTAGTTTAAGCAAGCTATTACATGGTTTCATTTCAGGATTAAATAAGGTCAGGAGTTGGGTACCATACCATAATTTGAAAATTCAGTTTGTCCATTTCGAGAACTATAGTAAAGATAAAAACTAAAACATACTTAAATGCAATATTCGTTTTGTCCATTTCAATAACTATAGTAAAAATAAAAACTAAAACATACTTAAACGCAATAATTAAACGATGGTATCACAGAGCTCGAGTGTTTGAATTCTCTTCCTGATTCAATGTTTGCATTTTTTTGAAGTTCAAATCCTTAACCAAGAAAGCAAACCTCCTTGAGTGATTCTCTAGTCTTTACTCTGAGGGATCCAACTCTTCACCAAGTGCATGGGTGTAAGTTGTAGATTCTTCAGTGAGAAATTCAACATGTTTGTTCTTGGTAATATGTTTTGTCATCCTTAGGTTTATAAATATCCTTGTAGCATATGATGATTGAACGTAATAACCTGTATCAAGAAATAATAAATCAATATATTTAAATTTCATATATTCTTAGTTATCCTATTATAATCAATTTATAATAATTTAATTGTAATCTAAAAATGAATATTATAATTAAATATATTTACCAAATTTCTTTTCATGGAATTTTGCCATAGTTGATGTAAAGATGACTATTGTTTGTTGTCCATCTTGTGCTAATTTGATAGCTTTCCCAATTTTTTTTGCCAATGTACCATAAAGTTTCACTGCCATTAAATCATTGCTGAAATAAAATTTCAAAAGAAGTTGTTAATTCCGGATTAGATTACTTTTTCTTAATATTTAAAAATGTAATGGATATTAGAGATTTGTTGTATACCTTTCATTTCTAATTTTTATAATGCGTCCTTCTGAAAATTTCCCTTTCTGAGAAGATTGATTTATGTTGTTCCAACTATATCTGCAAGAAAAAATTATTTAGTGTTAGTAATCAATAAGAAATGAATTTAATTAAGTATTTAGTTGTTCGATATCTTACCAAAACATCTTCCGTTGTTATGTATTTTGCAATAGCTGGGTATATCTGAATATTCTATGAACTGAAATATGTTCATAGGAAAATGCTTTTGTTTTTGTTTCATTGGTTTGAATTTTGTGAAATCCTTTATTGATATGCGATAATCATGATTTACAAACCGTAATCCTTTTTTTATTGCTAAAGTTTGGAATCTTAAAATTTTATAAATATTTCCCTTGACCAAAAATTTGGTAGGATTTCGTATAGCTTCATCATTTACTCGTGCATGTATTTTGTCTCCCTGCAAGATAAAAATTTGGTTATTGTAAAATTGAAGAAATTACTTATTGTAATTTTTTTAATTATTATTATAGAATATTTACCTTTTTATCCATTAAGATCATGTGGATTGTGGTCTTTCTTGAATTTAGGTGATTAACTTCTGTCCATATTTGCATAACTCTTGCAGTTATCTTCCATTCGTAACTTTGTACTTCAATCTCTGATATCGGAATTTCTATTTGAAGCATTATTGTACCTGTAAGTAAGAAATTTTTGGAATAATCAAATATTAAAATAAAAAATATATATTTTTAAGAATAGATTAAAAGAATGTGTTATGGTAAGTGCAATTTATGAATGAAATTATGTATAAATTGCTATAGAACTTTTCCAAGGTTATAAAAGGTAAGTATAAAAATAAATTGACAATGAAAACTGAAAATGGAGAGAGTTTTTTTGAATGTCCAGATGCATGGACATCCGTCCAGTCAAAAAAAGATATAATCAAGCTACAAAGTAAAGAGATTGTTTAAAAGCATGCATGAAGACAACCTCACACTCGTTTCCACTCAGAGCCCTATACATATATATATATATATGCTCCCCACTAACTGTCATATTATTCATATAAAAAAATCAAACTTATACAGTAATTGGTTTCTAGAAACCAGTTTATAAAATCACTATCAAATACTCTTCTATAGGCACACAATAAGTAAACGATATGAACAGATAGATTTAATCACACGCATCCTGATGTCTACTGCATACTAAAGATGGGAAGGGAAACTAAGGGTGGCTGATTGCATTGGAATGATTTCCAACAGTTTTTTTTTTAAGGCATTTCCAACAGTACATTCTCTCTGTACTGCACAGTTTTCATTGATGGAAGTATTTTCTATATATTTTTTTCATCCTCAAGAATTTTAAGAACCTGAGGGGTATGGAGAGATTCGCGTGGCCAGTCTTTAAAACTGCTACTGCCTTATAATCTATGAAGTACCATTCATTACTAATCTCTGTTTTGATTGATTCATGATGAAGTAAAATCTAAACTAACCTAAAAAAAAGTAATTAAAATTGATAAGAAATTTAGTTACATACCTGTTGAACCTTGTGTTTCTAAACGCTTAGTAGACTTCTCCTTTTCTTTTCCAACGATTTGCTCTAGTATATTAGATTTTAGGTTTATGTTAGATATAAGATACTTATATAGCTTTGTGTAGACAATTTTATATGGGAATTGTATTTTCAATAGAAGTTTGTATGTAGTAGGAAGTTTATAAGTAGGGTTTTTAGGTCATGACTGTGGTCCAATCAATTTTTTTCATAAGGGTGAACCAGTTTTTTGTTATTTATTTATATTTTAAAAAATAAATATATTTTGGATATTGTAATCACTTTGAATCTCGTTCCTTGCTTTATTTTTCATGCTGTACTACTTCCACTTTGAATTAATTTAGCCCTTTCTTAATTGTTCAGTTACAGATATTGGGAATCAATTTAGCCCTTTCTTAATTGAGAATATGAGCTAAAATCCGGGCTGGTCTGGGCTTTTTTAACACGTGTGGGCAGCCCTACAGTGAAGTCTGAAGTCCAGTAAAAGCCAACTTACAAGCCCATCAATTCCACAATTTTTTTGTTTATCAGTGAAGCAATTTTTAGTATTAGGCTTTGTTGTTGTTCTGTAAAGAGTGCTAGTGAGTAGTGATGAAGGTGGAAGTCTGGATATATAAATAATAGAATACCGCCACCAACAATGAAAGACTGAACGAAGAAGAGGATGCAGAGAAAGGGTACATAGAGAAGAAGAGAGGCAGAGATGAAAATGTTTTTTTGCAAGACAGAGACCACTTAAGACTTCTATATTTTTTGTATGTTGATGCTAAAAAAAAAAAAAAAACAACAACTCTCCTCGAGGTTGGTCGGTTGGTCAGAATATGAGAAGCAAACTTACAATTCAAGCTTTTACTGTCACAACAAGTTTACTGCATCAGTGCATGAAGTCGCACAATGAACACTAAATTTAATCAAATTACACTAACCTAGCTTATGGCAACAATGGTTGAAATTGAATAATTTTGATACAGAACTATCAAAAATTCCCCTTACCCTCGAACTCCTAGTCTTTGTATGGGAGTCTGGGACCATCTTTCATGATTTGTCCTCAGGATCAATATTGTACAGCATGCGCAGTGACCACTACACATCCATTCTTCATCTCACACCAAATGTGGCATTCAGGATCGTAGACAAAAATTGAGTTTCCAAATAGTTAGTGAAGAAAAAAAAAACATACAAAACATCACAATCACCATCAAAGTTAAATACAGTACTAATGGGAAGTTTGCCAAGGAAAAACTTGAAGCTTGACATAACACATTAATATTTGAACAAAATCATATCTACTGATGAAATATAAGCATGCTATCATAGTTCGTCACTTCATCAAAAAGTAGTTAGGCAGTATATCTCTGCTCTCATGATTTGGGTAATCTTCTGCAAGACTGCAAGCATATACACTATAATAGAGAACGGTTTCTGCATGACATAAGATAGCTCTCTCGTCCATTGTATCTAGATACTGCAGTGCCTTATGAATATCATTTCTCTTGAGGAATGTTCAGAACTATGATATTGAATGTATGATCATTTGAAGCGATACCTTTCTGTTCCATCTCCTCCAACATATTTTGGGCATCATCTTGCATCCCTTCCTTGCATAATCCATTAATCATCGTGGTATAAATGGGAAGTAAAGATACAAAGGAAAATGGTGCATTTGTTGACAAGCATTTGTTCAAGCGGTTAGATAGATTGATAGAATAGAAGGTAAGCATTTTGAGTTGGGCTTAGCCAGTGGGAACCATCGAGATGGCAACTGGTGGTTGAAGAAGAGGAGAGGCAATGGATATGGTGGAATGCATTTCAAGTCTTTGACCTTGATTTGTATACTTTTTATCATTCGAAGGATTAAAAATAGAATACTTCATAGTTTTTCTATAAAATATTTTTTTTAATACTATATTCATTTCTATATAGTATGGATAATAAAGTTTTATCTAAATGTTTATAGCTCATTTCTATATAATATTCATTAAACTGAGCGACCCAGCTGACGATTTAGAACTCTGTTAAAAAAAAGGAAAATCAGAATACTTAGGAATAGATAAGAAGAAAAACATGAACAACCACTATATTAACATAACTGAAGATTATCCTAAAACTCTTTATCAGAGTTCTAAATTCCTATTGATTTGGTCTGGATCTCTAGAAACTTAATGTAATCTTGGAAGTGTTACGATCTAGAACACCCTACTACACAACTTGTTCTGCCTCTCTTCAACTAATATGCATAATCTACATTTTTAGAAACCATATCATCAAACATCTTCCTAATGACAAATATAGGGGGATACACTAGTAAGAATCATGGACAATGTGATACAGTATAGGAACACTGAGAATTTGTATGCAATAGTAAGAAGTCTTAGATACTGTATGGAGAGTGTATTAATACTTTACTATGGTAAAACATTTTTTTATTGAATCCTCTATCTTTGGGTATTTCTTTTTAAGTTCGCAAGTTTCCCACTTACTACTATAGTTTAAAATGCCATCATATTTCGCAAAATTTCGGTGGAATATACCGGTTTTTAGATAATTGGTATTTTAAAATCCGGGAATAATCACGAATATTCCCGATAAATTCGATGACTTTTTTGTTTCAAGTGCCGGTATATTTTGATTGAAAACATAATAGAAGCATTAGCGAACACAACTACATTGGAAGCAATCAACCAGGCAATCAAAAACAAAATCTTAATGTTTTTGAGGATTGTATCAATTTATCTGAGTTTACCAAATATCTTAATTTGAGTTATGTTTTTATAAGTTGAGCTTTAATATCACTTACTAACTTGAAAATGGAGAGTAGGGTATATGCTATGGTTATTTAGTCGTAAACCAATATTGTGTATTATTGTATAGCTAATGAGGGGTGTGAAAGGTGTTGCATACATAGGTGATGCTAATGACTTTGAGCCATAATAACCTTGACAAAGATGTTTGCACATTCTTTATGTTAAGATCTGTTACTACAATTATTAAGCATGACACCAAATAAAACGATAAATTTAAACTGATAAATGCAATTATTAGAATAACAATAAAAAACCGATAAAACATACCTTTAATAGATTTGAGAGAAGGAGTTGATTGCAGCAGAATAGAGAGTTGATTGTAGGAGACAAAATATCTATTGGGAAAAAAAAATTCAAACAAACTGATCAAATTTTTTTGATAATAAGCATGCCAACCTATTGAATCTAAGAATAAAAAATTATTAAAAAATTTACAAGTACATAGTGTCTTAGCTTTAATCAACAAGAAATATATCCTTCAATTGTTTTAGTCCAAGAGAACAGTTAAATAATACATAGTTAAGGACAAGAATGAGATTATTAAAAAAAAAAAAGGACAAGAATGCATGCCATCGATACTTTAAGTACATACATGTTTGTCTTCACACGTCTTGTTTCACTGATACAAAGTTTGAATTATATTGATGTGGAGATCAATCAACTTAATTGATTATAAACATTAAAATATAAATATAATCTATAGTTTATAAGTTGGAATTTAAAGACTAAGATTTATATTTATGCATAGAGATTCCAAGAATTACTCATTGTCCAAATCTCCAACCACAATCACCCTCATCAGAGCATGTACTGTATGTTATATTTGATATCTAACCAAATATGGTTGGCTACATTTAAAGTCTATTACACCATGTGAGTAGAAACTCCAAAGCCTACTAACCTTGTATTATGTAAAGGATCCACCAAAAGAACAGTAAGTACACTCCAATCTACATGTAATAATGTTGGATAAAGATTAAAGAACTTATGATGAGTTTTTGAGTAATTGCTACATATGCATGTTTCTATGGTAATATAGTGTTCTACCATGTCTGCAAGAATATTTCAGAATTTTGTGGAACCTGAACCTACCAACTCTCAATTTCTAAGCAAAGAGCCAAAAAGGAGATCAAGTTAGTACATTTGTTCATTTGTATAGTCTAATGTGAGGATCATCGACATCCTCGAGCTATTCACACTCTTCCTCACTGATTCAACAGTCAATAGATGATAGCACCTTTTCACACCACCATCCTCTCAAAAAATGATATAAAAATCTTAATTAAAAATGGAATCAATGTAGTTGATTTGGGCCAATTATTTTCTTTTTCAATATGCATAAGTTTAGAGGGATTTACAGCCCTGAAAAGCTTCCTACTGCTGTCAAGGTATGTAGTTGATTTGGGCCAATTATTTTCTTTTTCAATATGCATAAGTTTAGAGGGATTTACAGCCCTGAAAAGCTTCCTACTGCTGTCAAGGTGATTACCAAATGCTTCAAATTCTTCTCTTGAAAAATTGATAAAAAAAGAAGGACAACACAGTAGTCCACTGTGTGGGAGACGGCAGCTTACAACTAATTGACATGTTAATATGTAAAATAGCTAGCTAATATGTAGATAGAAAATATCTATATGTAGTTAAAATGTAATATGCTAATATGTAAAAATATTGACCTCTGACTCCTAATTAGTTAATGACATTATACATAATGAACACGCATGAAAGAATATTTAAAATTCAATATAATGCCATGGTGTGTAGCAGTAGATCAAGCACTACATGCATGGAGTCTTGGAGTGCTTAACACTCATAAGCCAAAACAGATGAAAACTGAAAACAGTCTTCTAAGGCAGTATGGTTGTTATACTGTATTTCCATTTCAGGTGATAATTTTTTTTTTCAGGTCAGACCTAGCTAGCTATAGCGGCTTATTAAGGAAGACATTTGGTTTCATTTCCAACCATTTTTGCTCATATATTAAGGAACCAACCCTTAAGAAAATTCATTGTAATACCTTCATATATATGACAGGAATCAGTCGCCAATGGAAAGAACACATCCACTGCAGCTGATGTATTCTGTATTCAGTACGCGTCTTTTCTTTTTAAACGAGAATAACAATGCTTTAATATCACTTACTTAACAATGCCTTTCAACCTATAATATCACTACTGCTTCTTTTTTACTGCTTCTTAGAAAAATAAGTGAATTTTGGGATTTGTGTGTTAGTTTTTATGCACTACTGCTCCTTTTGATGCTTCTAAAAAGGTGATTTATAGGCCTCATATATTCGATCGATTGATGATTGTATATAAAAATTAAAGGAATATATCATTTTCTTTTGGTGATGCGTCCACACGGGCTGCATTACATAAATAGATTAATCATTACTCTAAATTTTAGAAAGGGAATGTAGCTATAAATTCCATTTCTTACTAAGTCACTGATTTGTAATCTTTTTGTAACATATTTTTTAATCAAATCCTTCAAATTCTTCTCTTCAAACATTGGAAAAAAAAAAAACAGAGGAGAACACAACTTACAACTAATTGACATGTTAATATGTAAAATAGCTAGCTAATATGTAGATAGAAAATATCTATATGTAGCTAAAATGTAATATGCTAATATGTAAAAATATTAAACTTTGATGAGAAATTTACAGAACAATTCGAAATAAAAGATAAAACCAGGTGTAACTGAACATAGTGAAATCAGGTGTACAACTTTTATTAGCATAGCTCTATTGACCAAAGTTACAACCATTAATATGGAGTATGAATGGAGTATGTACAGTACCTTGTTTGGTATGGATGAGAGGTGGTTGGATTCCTATTGCTCAAGACTCTGAATGAAAACAAAATACAGACGACAAAATTAAGTTATAGGGACTGTTCAGCATATCATCAAGGAAATAAAAACAGAGAATCATGAGAATAATATGATTCAAAACTACTGTTTAATTGTCGAGCATCAATCGAATCTCAATTACAATTGAAAAAGAAAGAGAAGAGAATTAAAAGAGAAGAGAATTTCTATTGCTCAAGACTCTGAATGAAAACAAAATACAGACGAAAAAATTAAGTTATAGGGACTGTTCAACATATTATCAAGGAAATAAAAACAGAGAATCATGAGAAACAAACAATGAGTCCAAGGTAGACGAAAATCAAGAAAAAAAAACAAATTAGAATTTGATAGAAATGAAATGAGAATCTGAAATCAATGAGGTTTGATTTAAAGAAAGTAATTAACTAACCTTGGAGACTTGTCACTGTCCTACCTTCTCCTGGTTCAGGGGCCTGTGATATGACCGGATAAACAAGTCGTACATAATTAAATACCACATCAACAGTCTTTTTTTGAATGAGTACAATTTTTTCTTTTGGGATACTAAATAAACCTGAACCCTAGAAGTTAACGGGTTCATATATACAATATCAACAGCAGTACGATTCCACAGGTTGAGGAATCATTTCGTATTGGTTTTGGTGTGCAAGTTTCTTGCATATATGTGCACCAGGAGAAGGTAGGACAGTGACAACAGTTATATGCTACAGTTTTTGAGGGAATATTTTACTTTTGGTATTCAAGTTGCTTTCATTTCATGAGCTCCAGAAGAAGGAAGCAATTTGTTCCACATGTGATTTTGTCCAAATCCATTAACCATTTTACCAAATAAAAGAAAGAAAACTGGCATAGCAGAGCCATGAATGATAGCTCCAATACTACCTATACTCATAATAAACCAATCATACTTGTCTGCAAATGTAAAGAGTTGATAGAATGGTAAACTTTGATCTTTTTTCTTCTCTGCTTCATGAATTGCTTTCACTTCTGTTGTTTCAGCCATTAGTACAGAAAGAAAAACAACAACAAGAAAAAGAAGAAGAACAGATCACAAATGTTTTAAAGAGAGAAAGAAAAAGAGAGTAAAGTGTTTGAAACGAATTTAGAAGTGAAATGGCATGTTTGGTTTACAGCTTACACCATTAAAATACAGAGAATCATGAGAATAATATGATTCAAAACTACTGTTTAATTGTCGAGCATCAATCGCCGTTTACAAAATAGACAGAACACAAATGAATACTCCTTTACTGACATGTTTCTTCTGAGATTGAGCACAAAACCAATGTATCTATTTGGATTTTTATTCAAATTGTATGCAATCTAAACTGCCACCGTCATATACAATGTATCTAAACTTTTTACAATTACCAACAGAGAATCATGAATTAGATGTTGAAGAAACAGTTACCAATTGATACAAGTAAGAGATTTGAGATTTACGAGATCGAAGAATAGCAAGCAGTGATAAAAAAAAGTTTGTACCTTAGATATTATTGATTGATAGTAATGGATGATGACGACAGATGAAGAGAGAAGCTGATTGAAGTCTCTTGGTTTAATAGAGAGAATTGAACAGATGAAGAGACTGTGCGATGAGATTGAGAGAGGAGTTTGAAATTTTAGGTTTTGAATGAATGAGAGAGACGAAGAGTTTTTATTCATAAGAATTAAGGTTTTAGAGGAGGTATGTAAATCAAGATCTCTATACAGCATCTCTATCCAATAGTTGATCTCGATTAAATCAGGAGCGTACAAAGCAACTTAAATTTGGACCCAACGGAAAATATAATCCAAAGATTACAATTAAATCAAAATTAAAACTTATAATCTCCATGATCATCCCACGGTTCATCATATACCTTGAATCTATACTATAAACATGTTGTCGCTTATAATATAGATGTCGGGTAAACAAACCCAACCCGAGACCGAGCCCGATAATTACCCGATAAAATCGGGTACCATACCGGGTTTGAACACCTATTTTTTATATTATCCGAGACCAAAACCGACTTGATTTTATACCAACCCGAGTAGGGTAACCCGATACCCAACCGTACCCGACATTTCGGGCTCGGGTCGGGTCGGGTACCCGATTTGGACAGGCCTATGTATATCAACAATATAAACTGTAAATTAATAAAATAAATTAAAAATAAAAAATAAAAACAGTTGCAAATAAGACTTACTGTGTTCGTGTTTGCAATTGAAGGCTAAGACTTGCTGTGATAGAAGAAATTGAATCAGAGAAGATAGAGAAATAAAGCTTACTGTGATCGGAGTAGAGAAAGACTGAGATAGGAGAAGAGAGAGAGAGAGGAAATCATAAAACCTTTTTTTTTACTACAGAGAGGAAATCATAAAACCTTTTTTTTAACCTATGTAACTATGTAACTGTAATTAACCCGGCCACAAACGCATCACAGTCACATATCTAAATCTGGCGTTACCAAACTCGAGAAAATTTGAGCCACCACTTAGCTCATAGATCTAATCTTTCAATGCTGAACTCGAGAAAATCCTATTCGTTAGTTGTAACACAAAGTTAACTATGTGCAAAATTTTATATACCCTTTGCTGGTTAAAATATAGATTATCGAATCAGAAACAGGAGCCAAATTCATTAAGAATGTAAAGGCAGGTGCTGCTGGGTATATTGTTTTTTGGATTGACAGGAAAGACACTCCAACCGGAGGTAAAGCTAGCTTATAAATTCAGATTTTTTTTTATTAATAAAAAAACTAACATTATCCACAATCAAAGAATTTATTAAACCATCACAAATTGAATTTGTTTAATATAATAATCACTACTTAACAGGGATTAATTTTATCATAGAAACCAAAATTCAAACATAGATTAAAACTTGGGAAAATTGGCGATAACACCCCAGGTTTTGGTCACTCTTGGCAAGAACTCCCTCATTTGTCCATTTTTGGCGTTAACCCCCCAACCCTCCACTTCAGTAATTTTGTTGTCCAATATACCCCTATCACATATTATTTGACTAAACCCCCCAAATTTAAGTAACAGAAGTTCACTAACAATCGTTAACCTTCGTTAACAGAATATATATTTGTGAAAACCCCTCGATAGTAAAAATTTAAAAACAAAAGTAAAATCAACTCTAACCTACCTGGTCTAGTTAAATTTTAATTTTTTTTAATTTTTTTTTAATTTTTCGGGGGGTTTAGGCAAATAGGGGTTCTGTTAACGGAGTTAACATGTGTTACTAAACTTCTGTTAATGATAAATTAGGGGGTTTACTCAAATACAAGGGGTCAGGGGTAAAGTGGGCAACACAAGGTCTAATTTGGAGGGTTGGGGGGTTAACGCAAAAAATGGACAAATGAGGGGGTTCTTGCCAAGAGTGACCAAAACCTGGGGGGTTATCGCCAATTTTCCCTTAAAACTTACCTCTTTTGAGAAGCAGACTTTTCTTTCCCATCTCTGTGTTCAACCTAACTTATTTTTGACAAAACGCCAGGTCGTATATTAATAAAACACATGAACATCCCACATTACTAACAACAACATTAGGCCAGGTATAATATGACGGCTTTTGATATAACCATGGCACAAATGCTAAATAATGCCAATGGAACAACAACTATTAAGTATTAAAATGCTAAATAATCAATGCTTGCATCCATCTGTACTCTAATTGGGAAGATCTAGATAATTATACCAAAAGCTCTATAGACTTAAGAAGATAAAAAAAGATCGATTCCTATACAGTATTGGGTCAAGCTCTACACATTATTCTTTGAACAATATATGACCAATCCCACGCCTTCATCTAACTAGAGACAACAGACAATACATGCAGTTTGCTAGTAACCTAGGTTCCTTTGCAGCTTTTCTAGTAATGGATTTCATGTTGTTTGTAATCTTAATTATATATATAATAGGGATATCCTTTCATGAAGAACCATAATGAACTTATTAAGGCAAAAGTTTAAGACCACTATACCAGAGCCCTGGCATATCATTTCATGTCAACTTCTGAGCTATTCTTTTCATATAAAAAGATAAGGGTAATTTCCCGAATAAGTACAACATTATGCACAACATTCCCAAATAAGTAACAAGTATAAACTCTTTCCCAAACAAGCACAAAGAATCTTTTGTTTCCTTTTCTACCCTTCTTACACATTCTCTCTCTTAAGTACTTAACTTTTAAACATCACCATCATTCTCTCTCCTACGTACTTCAACATTAAACATGATACCGACATGCAAACCAACACTATCCGTTAGATCTCCTTTTTTCATCTCAACCGTCCATCACCAACAAACTTTTTCATCTTTTTCTTCTTTTTCTTCTTCTTCTTCTTCTTCTTCTTCACTGATTTTTCTGTTGTTCTTCGTCTGCTATTATATAAACAAGTTTTTCTATTCCAAGGTTTTAATCTATCACTTAGTTGTTAGGTTGTTGTGTTATTATCACCTACAATTTCGGTTTTTCCGTGGTACCATCACCAACATTTTGACACTTTGGTACTGCTTTAATGGGGAAACAAAAGACAACCAAGAAGAAAGTTAATGTTCTCGAGGAAGTACCCATACCTGGTATGCATTTAAACCCAAACCCTTAATGTAATGATTGATATTTAAGAGGGCTTGCTATTCAATTTCATACTGTTTTCGAATTAAATTCGCATTAAATTCCGGTTTCAGTTTGGTAACCCTTGGTATTGTTTAAGTTAGTTTGTATTTGTTCATTTGAAAAGGTTTGATTTTGTATTTGAAGATGAAAGCTTTGATTTTGAAAGATTTTAATTGATTTTTAAAGTTGGCCGGGCCAAGATGCAAGATGCAAACTTTGCTGTTGAATTGATTTGATTTCTATGTTTGTTATAGATGCAAACCTTGTTGTTGAACATGCAATTTGGTTTAAAGATGCAAACTTTCATTTTTAAAGATTTTAAGATTTCAGTTTGTAGGTAGCCGATATATTGGCTATGTAAACCACTAGTTCTTGCCAGTAGCAGATACGATAGAATCATGTAGCCGATACATTGTAGAATGCATGAAACACTTTGAATAACTACTATAACACTGTGATACTAATCAACATTATTAACATGTGGATACTTTCAGCGAATACTTTCAATGTAATTTATCGATTTGGTGGTCTGTTGGAGGTCACAGCTGAGGGGGAAGAGGTTGGATATGTGGATGGAGAGTCAAGAATAAGGATTGTTGATATTCAGACGACCTATACAGACTTCCTCAAGAAGGTATCTTCCTTATGCAATCCTCCAAAAGGAACATGGTCACTTCGAGCAGTAGTTAACCTCAGGGTATCCAAACTTGAATGTGAAGATCATTATAAGGCAATGTTAGCTTCCATATACAATTCAGCTGCAATGTGCATATCTGTTTGGATTGTTGATCATAGAAAACCACCTATACTGAAGATTGTGCCTGAAATAGCAAGGAGTGAAGAGAAGGAGATACCATTTGTGTTACAAAATGAGGCTCCCAAAAGCAAAGGGAAAAGAAAGCTTTTTCCGGAAGCTATTCCTTCTTATACACCTTTGAGTGAAGGGAGGGAGATACCACCAATGCAGTTACAAAAGAAGGCTTCAAAAAGTAAACCCGATTACTCTACTTATCATACACCCACCAAACCTCTTAATGTTCCAGATGAATATAGGTTGGAGACTCCTACTCAAGATCCAAGTGCTGATATGATAGTCAAGGGAATGGGGCATACAAATGACCCTGTAGTTTTAGAAACCCCTCCACCTAGTGGTGTCTATATTCCTAAACCTCCAATCCAACATACTCCCACATCTGCTACCAATCCATTATCAGAAACTACTTGTACACCCCTATCCGTAAAAAGCAAAGGTTTCATGGATGCAGCTGGAATTCTTTCTGCCATGCAAAAAGATGATGGTTTTTGGGATTCACTTTCATTACAAGAAGTTGATGCTGTTCTTCAATCTGCACAGAAGACACAACCGACATTAATAGATGATGATAGTGAGGAGGACTCTGAATCTCCTAAGTGTGAGGAATACCATTGGGATACAGATCCAGAAGTTTTCGACTCACCTGCATCTTGGAATACTGAAGATGAGCTCGAGGATCAAATGTGGGATGATAGTCAACCAATGTTTGGTCCTTCTAGACCAATCTCCGAAGAAGGCAGCCCAAATGTTGGTGATAACGCAGACACGCAGCAAGGTGACAATGTGGCCGATGTAAATGAAAGGAAAGAGGGAGTCAGGTGCAATCTAGCCTATAGGTTTGAAAATCTAGACGATATGGACAACAATCAGCCATCACAACACGATATGCCGTCACAAACCAATAATGTGCCTCCTCAGAACAATGTGCCTTTTCCTAGCAATGTACCACTGCAACATAATACTAGGGTTGAAGAAAATCGTGATTTCGATCAGGTAAAACGCGAACTTAACAATATTTTTTCCTCCTATATTGCGACTAAAAGGGTAAATGTAGGTTGTGCTCCTCACACAGAGCCTGCACACAACGACTATGTGCAACCTAAACGAGGAGTAATCTACAACAATCGTGATGAGCTTGAAAGGGATGTCCAAACATACGCGATTAAAATGGAAAAAGATCTAAAACGTGTAAACACAAACAGTAAGAGGATGATTTTTAGGTGTCCAACTGGTGGGTGCAAATGGTATCTGTATGCAACCCCAAATGGTTTGGATGGAAGTTGGATTATAAAAACACTTATAGATGACCACTCGTGCGGTAACTTTAGTGTTGGAAGTAAAAACCGCCAAGCAAACAGTGATTGGGTTTCAAGAGTTTGTATGAGAAGGTTGAGGGACAACCCAGACTTGCCACCCCTAAAATTGGTGAGTGCAATCAATGAAGAATACATGGTCAAAATTTCTTACAAAGTTGTATGGTTAGCTAAAGAGAAGGCAATGAGGAAGGTAAATTAAATCTATCCCTTAGAAAGACGAATCTATCTGTGACATAGTCATTACAATCGTCTATAGTTTGTACTATATCGTCTTCAAAGAGCTTAACTGTTTGTTTATTTACAGATAAGAGGAAGCTACATCCACTCATACCAAATGCTTGAAACATACTGCAATGAGCTGAAGAAGGTGGATCCAGATGCAGTAACAGACATTCTTACCAATCCATTGGGTAATTTTGAATGCATATTTTGGACATATGGTATTACAATTAGAGCTTACAAGAAGACTCTACGTCCCATAATCTTGGTTGATGGAACTTTTCTTAAGGGAAGATACCCTGGCACAATTCTTACAGCAATTGCAGTTGATGGCAACAATCATATCTTCCCCATCGCTTTCGCAATTGTTATGAAAGAGAAAAATGAAAGTTGGGACTGGTTTTTCACAAAGTTAAGGGACCATGTTGTTGGAGAGGATCATGAGTTTATTTTGTTATCTGATAGGCACAAAAGTATCATCCAGGGTGTCCCTAAAATCTTGCCAAAGGCTATCCATATGTACTGTTCTTATCATTTGAGTGGCAAGTTTGGTAACAAGAAAATCAAGTTCTTGGTCCAAGAAGGTGCAAAAACTCTCAACCAAGATGAATTTTGGGGAATGATGCTTAGAATCTGGTGTATGTCAAGCAAGGCGCATGAAAAACTTATGGATGTTGGTCCTGTAGAAAAATGGGCAAGTGCTTTTCAAGAAAAATCAAGGTCAGTCAATATAACTATATATCTGTTATTGTGTTGTTTCCATTCTCTACATATGCCTTTATATCGCCTATAAGTGGTTATATATCGCCTACAGTATAATTTGATTATGTGTTGCAGGTATGGAATTGTTTCCACAAATCACGTGGAGTCCTGGAACAAAATGATTGTTGGGGAGAGAATGATGCCAGTTACTACTGTTTTGTCAATGATAAGAGACAATGTGATTAGGCATTATCGCGATTACCACAATGACTCCCTGAAGTTCAACTCACCAGTTACAACATGGTGTCAAGAGCTAATAATTCTTAATGCTTCCACAGCAAGAAGATGCACAGTCGAAAGAGTTTCAGCAGGAATTTGGACGGTTACAGGGCTGGTTAGGTCATATGTAGTCGATTTTAACAAGAGAACATGTACATGCAAATGGTTTCAGCATATGGGGATCCCATGTGCTCATGCCATGGCAGCCATAAAGGATGTAGGCCATGATCCATACAAGTTTGTTGATGTTTTTTTCTTGAAAGAAACATACATGGAAACGTACAAGGAAGAATGGATTCCCACTCCTGGGAAGGAGTCATGGCCAACTGCACGACCGACAAGAAAAATATTGCCACCACTTAAAGTTTGCATGCCAGGTCGACCTAAAGCGGTCAGGAAGAGCGGTAAAGCTGAAGGTGTCCCAATCCAGAGTAGGAGATGCTCAAGGTGTAAACGGAGAGGTCACAACAAAAAAACTTGCACTGAATTCATAGATGACTATGATCTTTTCACTCCAATGCAGTTTGGAGAAGGACCTCCTCTCTCTCCTCTCAATCAAACAGCATAGTAGGGGGAAGAATATTTGGCTATGTATACACTTTTGCTATCTTTTGCTATGTACACAGTTTAGACTCCCTGTATTATCTGCTACTAAGAGCAGTCTATCTTTTGCTATGTAAAATCTCAGAATCCGTACTAACATGTTCAACAGAGTTAAGAAGAGGGTAATCGAATATACTATAAGTTAACAGGATCATAAGTTTCAGAATACAAGAAAATCAGAATACTTTTCAAAAAATATACAAGTCTTCACAAAACATGTCAATAGAAGTGCAATCAGGTCTTTCTCTTTGGTGGTAGCTCTCCACAATCAATTAGGTCTCTAGCAATGCGGTAGCGCATCTGCAAAGGATCTGCCTCAAATTCCGGTGGTATTCCTCGAAGGACACATTCGACGAATGCAAGAAGGAATGCCCCACAAGTACAAAAGTCTGGTTGTGTAACATAGGATACATACTCACGCTTCCACATCATTTCCAAATCATGTTGAATCTGAGATGGGTCTGCAGCATAAATAGCATAGGGCAACATCTTCTCCATGTTTCTCTGTTCATTAGTTGCCCTTTTGTAGCCCAACGAATCATAGATCCTAACTATACTCTCACAGAAACTAAATGAGAGCAGAATCCAATGATTGTTTTCCACATACATTTAATAATAGATATATAAGATATGGTAGATGAAATGTACATTATAAACGATACAGACATATACCTAGCAGATTGTGTATCACAATGTAGAAGATAAAAAAGTGTCTATTATGGAGTAGTAGATACTCATACATATCTAGCCGATAATAAGTAACTAATGTAGCAGATAAGGTGGTATAAATGAACACAAATACCTGTAAAGGAACAAGAAGTGCCTTAGCTTTCACAGGGTGTACTTGATTGCGGAGGCCTATCCATGGATCAACAAGAGAAGTAACATTTGATGGAATCCTAAATCTCCCAGATAATATTCTCTCTTGTGGCTTCATTTTGGCAAAACTTTTGTCTTTCATCAGAGCATCAAACTGAGGCTTCATATAAGAGGCGATTTGGGTCTAAACAGATGAAAGCAATAATAAGAAGTTGCTTACATGTAATAGAATTACAAGAACATAACCATGGAAGAATAAATATTGACAAGAATATACTTACATGTAGAAATACATTTGGAACCACAGCATATTGATCTTCTTCCTTGTAATCTTGTGGCCTCCTTCCAATCATAAGACGAACCAACAACCCCAAATAAACATCAATAACCTCATCATTAAGCCAGTTGTCTTTATAGAGTGTGTTGAAAGCACTCACAGGGCATGATTGAAGATAACCATAAACCCTCACATACTGCCTAAGCCTCGAAGGTTCCTTAGCTAATCCCCAGAAATAATGAAGAAGATCTGCTTGCCACTTCTCAACATGCCTAGTGAAGAATGGTTCCCTAATTATATCTTGAATCTTTGCATCACACCTAAGACCAATCTCAACCTCCTCAGGTGACATTTTGGCCAAGTATTCTGCATCCTGTTGCCTCTTTCTATCCCTAAACAACTGAAGATCGAAGTTTTCGATAACATCATCATCATTTGAACAGACACCAAGATAAAAAATGGAGGCTTTGTCTTTGTTGGGACTAGCTGAAATTTCTGGAGTTTCAAGTCTATAATCTATTGGAACTTTCTCCTTGTCAATCACAATATCAGTTTTCGATCAACCCCCCATGTAGATTGTTCATAATCATCATCAGTGGACTCATCCTTTGAGTCTTCAGTCGTAGAGGTTGTAGATGCTGGTGGTGTTCCTGTTGGTGTTGTTGTAGCCGATGGAGGCGCATCTGAAGAAGATGGTTGACTTGATGTAGCTGATGGCTGAACATATGTAACCGATGGATGACCAGATGTAGCCGATGAACTACCTATGTTTGATGAATCAACCTTCATTGAAGCAAGAATAGAAAGTTGTTTCAACTTTGACATCTCTGTGTCAAGAGGATTACCTCCTTCTTTCAAAATTTTCACCACAACTTCAAAACTCTCACGATCACTACTATCATCATCATCCCAAAAACTCAATTTTCTTGCTTTCTTGGAGCTTGGGACATCATCATCATCCGATTGTGTTTTTCTTGCTTCATGTGCCCTTTTCTTCATTGCCTCATTTCTCCTTCTAATATCTCTCCTCCATGTCAGTTCTTCTGCTTCATGCTTAATCTTCCTATTAGGTTGTAGCCTTGAAGGCTGAACTCCAACTTCTGTTTTCTTCCTCTTTCTTTGTTTCACCTCCATTTCTTCCTTCTTTGTTCCATCTCCATCATTATCATTACCTTCTTGCTCTTCTTGCTCATACCAGCCAAGTAGAAGGACTTCAGGGGGCTTGAATAATTCCATGTCTATCATTTCTTCACTCACATAAACACCACCCTCCTTCACTTCATCATCACCACTTTTTCCCATCTTTTTTCCTTTCTTACCCTCCCTTATACCCTTCTGAACTTCTTCAACTTTATCCCCCACTTTCACCTTCTTGGTTTCCTTCTTATCTTCTTTATCTGATCTTTTCCTCTTCTTAACTTCAGGAGCTTTCGGTTCTGTTGGTTCCCTTCTTCTTAACTCATATTTACCAACTGTTGTAACATTATCCTCCAAGGCTTTCCTTCTGGTAGTTCTAACTGAAGTTGGTGATGTTGTTGGCTTTGGAATTTTCTTCTGTTGTTTAAGCTGTGTTGAATCACTCTTAGATTTTGAATCCCTGTTGGGATTGGTCGTAGGGGGTTTCTTCTTAGGTGGAAGTTTCACTCTCCCAACTGGTTTGGGTGATACACTAGCTTTTGGGGTTGAAACAATGGGTGTCTTGGCTGCAGCATTTTTCTTAGGAGAAGGCTTGTGAGGTGAAGGCTCGTGAGGTGAACGTTTGTGAGGTGAAGGTCTGTGACTTAAAGGTTTGTGAGAACCAGGTTTCTTGGTTTTAACTGGCAAGTTAGTCTTAGGTTTGGCTTTTGGTGTTGCCTTTGATGAGGTACTTGACTTCTTTTCTGTTGTTGCCCTAGATTTGGATGCCCCCTTTCCAATCTGACCTAAGGCATCCCTCACAAATTGTTTTTCATCAAGTTGCTGACCACTCTGCAGAAATGAGGACAAAACATTGTAGCAGATAACATTATAGACGTAACCGATATAACACAAAAGTAGCAGATACGATAGAGTCATATAGCAGATACATTAAAATGAAAAATTTTGTTTTAGCAAACAACATACCTTCTGAGTCATGCATGCCTTCACTACTCCACTCAGAATTGTCTCAAGAAAATCCTTGTCCATTGAAAGCAAATCTGAACCTCCACCACTTCTTGTTGAAGATGTGTGATAAGACGGAATGGTAGGCACAGATGGCCTAGAGGAAGCAGACTCTTCATGTTCTGCTTTGTATTGAGCTTCAAACTTCAAATAAAATGTAGCAGATAAGAGTTGTATTCTAGAAAATAGATAGTACAATATAACTATTCAACTTAATACAGAAAGGGGATTCATTGTTTTGTAGAAGATAAAAACAAAATTCAAGTGGATTTACCTCTGCAACCTGTTGTAGATTAGCAAGATCTCTTTCCTCCTGGGTGACATCTAATGGATATGCCACAGTACATTTACTTTTCTTGGGAAACAACCTCAAAGAAATTTTATTCCTAGTTTTGTTCCTGTTGAGCAACTCAGACCATCCAAGCATCCATGGAAATCCAACACTTCTATCTCTCCTAGGACCCAAATCAGGGAAGTGCAAGTATGCCCAAATCATAAAAGCTAACCTACATCCATTGATGCAATAACTAGGATTATCCTCAATGACTTTGGGATAAATTTCTTCAAGAGAAGTCTCAAGCAATTGAAAAGCAACAGTACCCCATGGAAAATTATCAAATGCATTCAAATCTTCGGCTAAATCAATGTACTTTACACTCAAATTTTTTGATGACTCGGCAAGAAGAAAAATGCACAGAAAATATAACCTGTTCAAACGATGAACATCGTTTGGATCAGCTTCTCCCTTAGCAATAAATCTCCTTGCTTCAGTAATTGCACTTGAAATCTGCTCATCCTTTATGTGAAGGTTTGTACCGAAGTACTTGCTCCTTAATGTAGTGTAGTCTTTCGGCTTCCTCATCAGAAAATCAACTGGAACATTTCCAAACTTTAAAGGGCCTAAGATCATGGCCACATCTGACATTTTGAACTCGACAACTCTTCCTCCAATACCATACTTTAACCTACCTACTCTACATCTCACAATTTCTGTGATAACTGATGTTATCATGTGAAAATGTTCGGAATTGAAATCGAGAAATTGACCGAAGGGCGAACTTCTAAATGATTCTAACTCTTCCGGTGGAATTTTATCACTTGGATGTTGAAAGTGTTCAAAAAATTTAGTTGTTGAACACCTAACTGTGAGAGTAAATCGCCTACCTTTTTCGATTTCATCATCTCTAGTTTGCTGCTGCTGCTTCTTAATTTCCTTCATGTTTTGTCAAATTAGAACTTTGAGAATGAAGGCTTATAAATTGAGGTTATGACGGTTGGGGAAAAAGAAGATGAGAGGAACAGTTGCGCCGGTTGAGGAAGAAGAAGAAGATGAGAGGAAGAGTGGCGACGGTTGAGGAAGCAGAAGATGAGAGAGAAGCTGTTTGCTGTGCGAAATTGAAATTGAAATCCCTAATTTTAATTTTTCCCCAACTAAAAGCCCGCCTCTTTGTTACCTGTTAAACTTCTGCCACGTGTAGCTGATTAGCAGATTAGCAGATAATTTCGGTTTTCTTACATATTAGCCCAACTAAACTCTAGATCCAACGGTCACAGTTCATCATACAAATCCAATGGTCCTTATTTAAAGAAGAATATTTTTCTCACATGTCACATCGGTCATTCAAACAAAAAAATAAAACAAAAACTATTATTTAAGTACTAAGGGTAATATCGAAAGAAAAATTAGCTAAAAGACAAAAAAAACTTTTTAAAGAGAATCTTTGTACTTGTTTGGGAAAGTTTTTAGACTTGTTACTTATTTGGGAATGTTGTGCATAATGTTGTACTTATTCGGGAAATTACCCAAAAGATAACCTAAATAAACCCAATCCATCGAAATTTGGGTATTGAGGAGTTGACGCGTGGATGGATTAAACTTGTGGTGCCAAGGGCCAAGACTTATTTTTGGTAAAGTAACAACCTAATAGGAAAAAAAATATGTGGATCTGATAGATATCAACAAAAGGATTATGGAAATTCAGTGAAATCCAATCAAAGTTTATAGCTGCAATGGTAACTCCGGCCAGGAGAAACATCTAAGGTCTCACAAATTGCTTATAGCATCAACGATTTTGGTGACAATAAATAGATATTGTGTATGAAGTATGAACGCAAGTGCACTAACTGGCAGAGTTGCATGGCAGAGGCCAGGAGAAATATCATGGCAACTGTTATTCTTTCTATAAAGACAACCTGAAACTCACCTCAAGATCAAGAAATACTACGGCGATGGAACATGATTGCTAACACACCCAGAGAACTTACATGCAGACCTTGTTAGTGGGTTTCACCTCCACCAATATTACTAATGTAAATTGTTATAGAGCAAATTTTAATATTGTTAAGCACTTAAGCCATTGTCGCCTTGAGAGAAGCAAATTTCTAAGTAGATCAAGCTTTTACTTTTGAGTTGTATTTATACCCCGGTAAACTATCACGAATCTATCAAAGGGTGGGTGTCCAGGAAGCATGCTATAGGTTTGATTAACTCGGTTGAAGGGGGAACTTGACATTGGTTTGGATGGAGACATGTATTACTTCAAATTCCACAATGTAGAAGACAAGAATATAGTAATTGAAGAAGGCTCTTTCTTTATCGCAGGCAAGTTGTTTGTGATAAGAGCTTGGTCAAGAGAAGTGGAGGAAAACAGGGGAGCTATCACCAATGTGCCGGTTTGGGTAAAGATGTCAAATGTGCCTAAACACCTTTGGAACCCAAAAGGCCTGAGCTTGCTCGGAAGTGTGATCGGAAAGCCATTTGTATGGATAAGATAACTGAAGGGAAGAACATGCTATCTTATGCAAGAGTTTGCATAGATGTCTCAGCTGACAAGGAGCTACCAAATTCAATCAAATTGAAAACTGAAAGGGGGAAGGAGATGGAGGTGTTCCTAGAATATCCATGGAAGCCGCTCATATGCACTTACAACTTGTAAAGTTTTTGGCCACAGTATCAGCAACTGTGAGAGGAAAGTAGTGATTTTGGCCAAGAAATATGATGATGCAGCTTGGAAGAAAGTCCAGAGGAATAGAAATGATACTAAGAACAAACAGAATGTAGCAGGAACAAGCAAACAAAATGTGAAAGCAAATGGAGGTGATGGGTCTAAAGCAAAGCAACTGTTTGTTGAGAAACAGAGAAAACAACAACCAATGGCCATGCTTACTAGAGGTAAGGGCTTGCAGAATTTCAACTATACAAGTAGTAATTTTGCAGTTCTGAGTAAAATTAGAGAAGAGGAAGTAGAGGAGGTTCGACAGGAAAATAATGGAGATGGTACAAAAAATGTAGAGGTTGAAGTAGAACAACCTAAAGTAATTGAGCAACTCACTAGTACACCAGAAGTGGATCAAGTAGCAGCCACAATTGAATCTAGTGAAAGCAGTAACAACAAAACAGAAGGGGACCAAGAAGAGGACAATAACTGCCACTCTGATGAGGAGCTGGACAGTGAGGCGGAAGGTCTTGAGGCAGGTGTGGCTGCAGACTTAGAAAGCCTCAAGACTAAATACTTAAGCACCACAGAAGCTGCAGAGAAAGCTCAAAAGGCAGAAGAAATGAAACTTAAAAATAACAAGAAGAAGAAAAACAAGAAGGAGAAGGGAAACCAATTACAAGAGGAGGGAGAGGTCACAAAAGAAAAGAGCAAGAAAGAAAAGAAGACACACCATGGCCATAGCCAGTGACATTGCTGCTTGGAATATCCGTGAACTCAATGACCCTAAAAAAGCCATTGAGGTCAGAAAACTCATATACACAAGACACTTGAAACTTATTGGTCTCGTGGAGACAAAGGTGAAGGAAAGGAATACTATGGAAGTTCAGAGAAGAATAAATGAATGGTCATGTGTGACCAACATTACCAAAGATCCAAGAGGCAGAATTTGGGTTCTTTGGGATCCAAAGTGTATGGCAGTCACAGTTAGTAGGATGACTGATCAAGTAATTCATTGCAAGGTGGAGGATCATGCAGCAAGAGTTACTTACTTGTTGTCCATGGTGTATTATAGGAATTGTAGAAAAGATAGAGAAGTACAATGGAAAGACCTCCAACATTATTCCCAGGGACTAACAGAACCTTGGGTTATCATGGGAGATTTTAACTTGTGTAGACATGTGTAATACCTTGCATATTTATATGTTGTTATATGCTACAGGTGTATTGTTTTGTATGTGGGCCTGGGTAGCTTAGGTGGCAGCCCATTGTTTTAAAAAAAATAAAATAAACCAAACCAGGTTAATATGTTCACATTAGAGAAATGGGAACCGACCTCAGAATCTTAGTTTGCAAGATTTTCTTTAGCCGACTTAACTTGAGACCGACTCACTTTGTAAATATAAACTGTCCTGATCTATTTGCTATACATAAAATGAGAAAGAAAATAACCTGCTTTTGGTAGTGTTCACACTATATACTTCAATTTTGAAAAAGAAAGTTGCAAAAATTTATCAGAAGAAGAAGAAGAACTTTTTATAAGTTAAAGATCTCGATACTTGGAATCTCTAATTTGCGAATTTCTCGTTAATAGCTCGTTGTTGTAGTGTTTTCTTCGCGAAGCGAGGTAAGTTACATTATTTGATATCTTTTCTTGCTTTTAGGAGATAGATGAGGTTAGTGGGTGTAAGAGTATGCTATTGTTATACTACAATTTCGGTTATGCGTATTAATTGAATTTGTTTGATTTTGATTTCATGAAATTGATATTATTATTCGGTTATTGTTGGAAAATTGATAGGAAAGCATATTAGTGTGTTGATTTGATTCTAACATGATATTGATTGTCATAACTCTTAATTGACGCTGCAATGAATTATTAAATTATTGGTGATATTATTCATGTATAATTTTCATGCCAAAGGTGAGATTGCATATTTTGAAATTTATGCGTATTAATAGTTAAAATGCATTCAATTTGAATGAATGGATTGATTTGTGTGAAAAGGGCTTTCGAGCCAGAGACTGTTTTGAACAGTCTGAATTTGGGGAGACGTCCCTGGAGTGTACGGAGAGTATTGCTCGGTGTCGCATACAGAAGTACACTCAGTGGTGCTATGTCACCAACCTTATGAGCCTGCGGAGAGTATTGCTCGGTGTCGCATACAGATGCATGGCTGGGGTACTGCGGTACCAGATGATTTGATATCAGATGGATGGGCTTTATGCCATATGTGTGATGATTAGATTGTTTATATAATTGTTTATTGATTCGAGTTGCTGGAATTGATATAATGATTATAATTGATACATGTATTGTATTGCTATATTTTATTGGGTGCGCTGATTCCGTCCCTGGGATCAAGATCGGATATCAAGTTGTGTAACTTGCTAGCGTTTAATCACTCCTTTTTCCCTTCCTTCCAGGAAACAGGTAAAGCGATTCTCGGAGGGTGCGAAGAAGATCTAGTTGGAGATAGTTAGCTAAGCAGGTGCTCTAAGATGTAGTTAGTATTTTGTTATCAGTGTAGCCCTTGGGGCAGACACAGTATGTTATCCTTTCCGTTGTGTGTTTTTCTTTCAGTTCAATCCTTGTATATATGTATATACAGAGTTTGGTTTTGAAATAAATCTTCCACTGTTGTTTTGTTCGAATTTCGTTCGTGTGATATTTTATTATTCTGTCCTTACATGGATATTGGATTTGGAGCTTGGTGTCACGTGGCAGTAGTGTGAACCTACGGTCCATGGTGGACATATGGAGAACATTACGACTCTAGAGTCTGGTCTTAGCCTGATCAACTAGGATTGGATTTTGGGGGCGTCACAACATGCTAATGAAAAAGTAGGAGGAAGGAGAGTACACCAAATGGAGATTGATAGCTTCAACAATGCTTTGGATGACTGTCAACTAGATGACATTAAAGCAACAGGGGTATTCTATACGTGGTCCAACAGGAAGGAGAACTCAGAAAGAATACTATGCAAACTGGATAGGTGCATGGTAAATGATGTCTGGATAAGTGATATGAGCCTGGCAGAAGCAGAGTTCTTAACACAAGGGGTCTCTGATCATGCCCCAATTGTGTTAAGTTGGAGCAAGAATGCAAAAAGAAAACAAACACCATTGAGGTTCTTCAACCATTGGATCAATCACCCTGAATTCAAGGATATGGTTAGAGAAGTCTGGCAAGGAAATGTGAGTGGCAACCCCATGATCAAACTGCAAACTAAACTCAAGCTACTTAAAGCTAAGTTGAAGGTATGGAGTAAGGAAGTTTATGGCGACTTGCAGAACAAAGTTAGTCAAGCAAATGAAGAACTAGAAGCAATACAGACGAACATTGGCATGGCAGTAGCTGAGAATGAAGCACTAAGGCAGTACGAACTTCTAGTGGATGCAGAAGAGTCTTCAGCCAAACAGAAAGCAAGTTGTGACTGGGCGCAGTTGGGAGATGAAAACATTGCTTTTTTCCATAGCAAAATCAAAGGAAAAAGAGTCAAGGCCTCAATTCTGAGCATAACAGAGGAATTTCTCACCTACTACAAGCAGCTACTTGGACATGCAAACACCACACTGTATCCTGATGACCTGAGCAGTCAAGTGAGCTTCGATAGAGTGGTGACAACAGAAGAAAGTGAAGCTATGTGCACGGAAATTACTGAGGAAGAATTCAAAGATGTAGTACTGTCAATTCCAGATGACAAGGCACCTGGGCCAGATGGGTACAGTGCAAAATTCTTTAGAGCATGCTGGAGTATAGTTGGAGCAGATATAGTTAAAGCTATAAAGAATTTCTTTCACTCTGACAAGATGCTAAGAGGCATTAATGCAACTTTCATCAGCTTGGTGCCCAAAACAGACATGCCAGAGACTGTAATGGACTTCAGGCCAATCTCCTGCTGCAATGTTGTTTATAAAGGAATTGCAAAAATTCTTGTGAATACAATGAAGAATGTCTTGCCAACCGTCACTAGTCCTTGCCAAGCAGCTTTCATCCAGGGCAGAGATATAACTGAGAATGTCATGATCTCTCATGAACTAATCAGGAAGTATAACAAGAAAGGAGTAAAGGGCAGATGTACTCTTAAAATTGATCTTCAGAAGGCATATGATCACATCAGATGGGAACTAATTCTTGATACTTTACAGCTACTCAACATCCCAGGCAAATTTATAAAATGGATTCAGACATGCATTACCTCAGTTCATTACTCCATACTGGTGAATGGTAAAGTAGAAGGTTTTTTCAAAGGAGAAAGGGGGCTCAGGCAGGGAGACCCCTTATCTCCTACCCTTTTTGTTTTAGTGATGGAAATTCTTGGTAAATTCTAGTGCAACCAGTTTTACCAAGGCAATTTCACACTTCTCCCAAGATGTAATAACCCCCTGATTACTCACCTCACGTTTGCTGATGATGTCTTGGTGTTCTCAGGAGTAAATGTGGAAACAGCCCATGCTATAAAGCTAGCACTAACACAGTTCAGTTCATGTTCTGGGTTAGCTATTAGTGCTACCAAAAGTTGTGCGATGTTTGCAGGTGCCTCTGAACTGGAGCAGATGGAGTTTGCACACATTGTGGGAGTCACAATAGCAACACCACCTCTAAAGTACTTAGGCCTACCTCTGTTCACCAATAGGCTTCACATTGCAGATTGTCAGCCTCTTATACAGAAGATCAAAACAAGAATTTCTGGATGGTCAAACAAACTCTTATCATATGCTGGTAGACTTCACCTCCTGAACTCTGTTCTTATGAGCTCTCATGTATACTAGATAAGAGTGTTCATGTTGCCAAAAGCTGTCACAAAGGAATTAAACAAGGTATGCTGCAAGTTCTTATGGGCAGGGCCTACATTAGTGAATAAAAAACATCATGTCAGGTGGAAGCAGTGTTGCATGCCAAAATCTGAAGGAGGTCTTGGGATTAAAAACCTAAGAGTCTGGAATGAAGCTGCAGTGGGGAAAAATGCCTTCAACATTGCTGCAAGGAAAGATTCGCTATGGACTAGTTGGGTGCACAAGCACTTGATAAAAAATGAGTGTTTTTGGACCCTTCAAACTCCTAGTGATTGCTCACATGTTTGGAGAAGTATACTGGAAGCTAGAGACCTCATAAAACATCAGACAAGGTTTTTGGTGGCAAATGGCAACAACATCAGAGTCTGGCATGACCCTTGGGTAGAAGGTGGTATCCTCAGAGAAAGAGCAAGCCATCAAGACAGGGCTAGAATGACAGTTAGAGATGCAGCAATGGTGAGTGACATAATTGTTGATAACTCATGGAATCTGCCCACAACTAGTAACCAAGTCATTGCTGATATATGGAGGGATGTATTGAACGTGGAGATTGATCTAATAGAACATCATGACAAGCTAATATGGAGGCCACACCTTAACGGGAAATACACCATTAAAACTGCCTACAATGTGTTGAGGCCACGAGGACAAAAGCTGGAGTGGGCAAAGCTGATATGGAGGAAAACTACCACACCCAAACATGCTTTCATAACATGGTTAGCTGCACAGGAAAAACTCATGACTCAGGAGAAACTACTACAATGGGGATTGATCCAGGAATCGAACTGTGTCTTATGCAATTGGGAATATGGAAAACCACAAAAGACAAGGAGACCAACCACAAGAATTAACAGAGGTCCAATAGCTTTGTAACCTGACTATCAACCCATTTGCTCTACTGGATATGTCAGATTGCACCAAGCCCCAGATCCAAACAGGCCTAGCACCAGCAGAGGAGCAACATATGAAGATTGCAGACACTTGTTTTTTTAATGTAATTTTACCAAAGGGATCTGGCAGGATTTGTTACAATGGTGTAATTTCTCCCACTTGGTCCAAGGAGCTGAAACAGAGTGGCAATGCACTATGGATAACTTGTCAGGAAGCAGTTTTCATAAAGTAGTATGCCAAGGAGTTTTTTGTGCAACTGTCTATTGGCTCTGGAGGGAAATGAACTCAAGACTGTATGAAGATAAAGTAGGGTCCATGCAAGTGGTGAAGAATAAGATTATCAGCTCAGTCAAGAGAAGACACATGATGTGTAGTAGAAGACAAGAGGATACCATAGCCAATAGGATAACAACTGCCAAGATGGGTGCACAAATGAAATGGAGACTTCAGCAACCTCGCCAACTCAAATGGAAACCACCGAACAGGGATATGATACGCATAAGTACTGATGGCTCCCTAACAGTGAACAAAGCAGGTTATGGAGGAATTCTACGAGACTCACAAGGAAATGCTATAGCCACTTTCTGCAGGGGAAGTAAGGAGCAAACAATCAACATGATTGAACTACAAGCCATTGAGGAGGCTCTAAAGATAGGGAAGAGCATGGGATTCAACAGAATAGTCATTGGTTCTGATTCAAGGTACGCTGTGGAATGCATGAAAAGAACTTACAAGCCGACATGGAGAGCTAAAAGATTGGTTAATGCCACTAAACAACTCAGTGAATCTATTGAGCTAGTGACATTTATGCATATCTATAGAGAGACTAATTGTTGTGTTGATTACCTTGCAAATCTATGTAATAGGGATGACCCCCTAAGTACTTCTATAGGCCCTTTCCCTGAGCAACTAGGAAATCTTATAAACCAGGATGCAAGGGGAGAGGCTTATGTTCGCCTGTAACACAATTTTGATCAAGTAACTGGTAGGGGTCTGCCTAACCCCAGCTTGCTTTTGTTAAAAAAAAAACAATAAAAAAGTTTGTGCAATTAATTGGTGAGCATATGGGGGGCCTATATAGAAAGGTTCTCATATGGGGCAAAATGATACAATCCCTCCTATCTAGCAGTTTGAGTTCTGTTATAAAAGATTATAATACTAACTATCGGTGGATAATATTGTATGTCTTCACTTACTATGATCGAGTTTGAAAAAGACAATGGCTGGGGTAATCTTTATGACCTAGCAACATGCCTAATGATTAGCATACCCCACACGTTTCAATTACCAAAGAATTGCCACTACCTTTATTCTTCAGTAACTCATGGACAACTCTACGAAATCCTTGTCACCAAACGACACCAGACAAAATATAACAATATGAGGTACCTAGGGAAAAAACAAAATTTATAAGCAGACTTTATCATCAGATAGTACGTACGTTCTTAGACTCATAAAAATTTATTCCTTATTGTTACGTAAATAATTATAATGGCTGCTGATAAGTCCTCAAAAGTGTATATTTATCCCTCGAATAACACCTTGTTTGTATAGCACTTAGCTTATATTATTGTATTATATCTATTGATTAGTGCTTTCTTGTCTATTGTGTAGGTTTCATGAGCCGAAATGCGAATATTGTGTTAAAACCCGCAAAAAGTCAAGAAAAGCAACCAAAAAGGTGTTATTTGCACAAGAGAAGGAGAATTGATGTTTGCACCCATAGATCTGCTGAGGTCACCCCACGAATGGTTCTGTTGACTTGACTTTATGTCAAAGTGGGGCTGTCCAAATCTCAGCCCAAACCGGGTCCTATTGAAGCCCACAAGTCAGAATTTCTATTTTAGGCCTTATTTAAAGTCCAATATTAAAAATGCTCTACAAGGAGATCCAGAAGTCGGACTTGGGCCCATGAGCTGTCCAATTGAAGGTCTTGGTCCAGGCTACAACTTAAGCCCAAAATAATTAGGTTTTGCTGAAGATATAATGCCTCTAGAAGACCAACAGCACCAGCCACGAATTTGACCTAATTTGGAAGTCTTTTGCATGCAAGTATTCTGCTTTGTATTTATTATATAAGAGAAGTAGTAGCTAGGGTTTAGGTAGTTTTTTTAAATAGTGAGAAAAGTGAATAATTGTGAGAGAAAAGTTCATATTCTTCTTCTTTTGTATTAGGGTAATATCCCAAAAAAGCCCCATGTTTAGGTGCCTCTTCCCCAATAGGCCCTGACATGGGGTCATCTTCTCAAATAAGCCCTTACCCCACTTTCTTTTATTTTGTTTTACTAAAATACCCTTTGTATTAAAGACAAAAGAGAAAAATTAGAATATAAGATAAATAAGAAAGAGGCAAAAACATATTTTTTAATATTAATTAAATTTTTTTGTTATATTATTTGTAACTTGTATATTTTTTGATTAAGAAATTAAAAATAAATATGATGTATATGGTTGGAAAGATCTCGACGAGATCTATTTAACAAGATCTCACATGGGTATGAAAACATTAATTGTTGTTTTTTCAATGGGTATGAAATTTTTTTTATTTTTTCGATAATTTTTTCACTATATACTGTAAGGGTTTTGTCAGCTAAAACATTAATTGTTGTTCTCTAAACAATATACCTTTATCCTCTAAATAAGCTATTGTATCCACTTAACATGCAATTTTACTAAATCACATTATATATTGAAAAATATTGAGAGGTGGATTAAAGCAGGTTATCAAAGTATTTTGGTCATGGTTCCATACATATTACTTAGATTTTGTGGAAAAATAAGAATGCATGAGTGTTTAAACAAAGAGAGATTATTAGTTTCAATGATGGTTAGAAAGTACATGAGTCTGTGGCTCAACAGTTGCATCCATCTCACAAAGTGGAGAGGTCGTTGGTTCGAAACACGCCAACAACTGATTGTTTTATATAAGTTTCCTTACGTAATTTAAAGGGGTAAGGCCTTCAACCTCGTTTGCCAATAAAAAAAAATGATGGTTAGAGATGTGAGATATTATATTGTTTTGGAAGGAAGAATGGAGTACAAATTTAATGAACTTCGTGGCATTACACCAGGCAAAATGAGGGATTTATGTTTACACTGGGTTATACTCTCTCTTGTTTCTTATGTTTTAGGCTGTAACCTGAAAATAGTATATAGTCGATCTTTTGTGAAGTTAACTGTACATTAAACGTTTTTATGAACTTTTCATGGCAATACAATTTTCTTTTTGTCTGTACTATAAGGGTTTTGTCCTCAGTAGAAACATTGAACTCATGCATCAAATTACAGACTACAATCCACATATATTAATAATATGAAATAGATATCATGCCTTTGTAATTTACAGAACAACAAGCAATAATTTAGAGGATATTGCTTTGGTGTTAGAAGATAAGAAAACATTTTTTAGAGGGCAAAAATAAAAACTCCTGAATTTGGTAGTAATGTGTGATTTTTTAAGATTTTTAGAGTAATTTTGAAAAACCTTATGAAATTATACAGAGTTTTTTCTCGAAACCCAACTTCTCAGTAAAAAAATATGAAATTTTGAATTCTTATGAATATTTGAATTTTTTTTAAAATTATAATTTTTTAAATTTAAAATTTTATAGTCATGTGGGATCTCGTTTAAAAGATCTCGCAGAGATCTTTCCAACCATATACACCATGTTGATTTTCGATTTCTAAATCACAAGTTATAAAATTTTCAATTGTTAAAACCAAAAAGTTATACACTACCTTTTTTTTTGTCCTTTTCTGTTTTTTGTCTTTTTATGAGTTTTTTTGTCTTGTACTGACTTTAGAAGAAGGTGGATTTTAGAGAATATAATACAAGGGTAATTTTGACCGGCAAAAAATTATGAAATAGTCAAAGGGCTTGTTTGAGAAGATGATCCCATGTCAGGGCCTATTGGGGAAGAGGCACATAAACATAGGGCTTTTTTGGGATATTACCCTTTGTATTAAACTCAATTCATATCAATATCAATCCATTAATTTTCCATTATGATGTCTTGTTATTTATTTGTTTATTTATTCGATAGTGTCATCATCAAGGATGAGTAGCTAAATCTCCTTAGGGGGATGGTTGAAGCACTCTAGATGATGCAAAAGCACCATGTTTGTTCTTAATGTTCATTGTGATTCAAAGTTCTTAATGCTTGTTTACTTCTAATTCGCGATATGAGGTAACTATGATTACTTGCATGTTATTGTTATCCATCTTGTTAAAATACTATTATTAGAGTGTAGGGAGACCTAGCTTTAATGGTTTTATTTATATTGATTGAAGATGTGTAGTGAAATAGCTGAGAGGTGATTATTACATATTTGCAGTTAGTATCTTTTATTGAAACCCTTTTGTAATTAAATTGATATCCGAGAGGTGACGGTTTAGTTATGAATTAATATGTTAAATTAATTAAATTGAATAGCTGAGAGGTGACGGTTTGATTAATAAGACATATTCAATAGCATGCATAAGAGAATCCCGTTTTAATTGAGTGGAATAGCTGAGAGGTGACTACTTGGTTATTATAGGTATTAATGATTAATTGGAATAGCTGAGAGGTGACTAATTAATTGTTATAGATTGAACATGAAGGAACAACATGTTATGTTTGCATGATTTAGTTTGTGGATACCAACTCTTCCCCCTATGTTATCATAAGATCTTCTTTTCATCTCTACCATCTTCTTAAATTAGGTTTTTTACAGTTTATTTATTATTGCCTGTAGGAAGTAGAATTACATCTTTCTTATTTATTATTCATACTTGGTGTTACTTAATTATTATTTTCAATTGTGTTTGAGCTAAGACCTTCACCTTTGAGGTGGGTACGACCCTTGCTTGTTACTTGTATACTTTGATAATTAATATATACATGCACAAGAAGGAAAATCAATAAAAATACAATCTTTTGAATAGAGATACACTTTTGGTTTCTATCAGCTGCACCATTGGTGAATGTTTCATCTTACGCATCTACCTTGCTCACACTTAACTTATTAAGATGAGAAAGAGAAAATCAATCCGAATTGGACTTTATATTCTATTAAAAGTTAATTGAAACACTTACCTATTAACTGTGGGAGCTTACCAATCAACCAACAATATCCTTCAATATGATATCTGCAATTATCAAAGAAATGCTTTAATATGACCATTGTATAGGGTACTTCAATGCACTTTTCTCAAGAGAACTATGCTGCCTCTAATAAAATTTTCACCCAGTTGCTTTAGCATTTTATCGATAGAATATAACTTAATAACCATCAAAAGTTGTCACGAATGGTAAAATTTGAGGGGCATCTAAAATCCACATGGTCTATCGAGCTCCAATAATAAGTTGATTTTGCTTGGACAGTACCACCTACAACCTTAATGTCAGAGTTCTAGATCTAATAATTATATTCAGGCACACAATCATCTACTATTATACTACCTCAATCGACTGCAATATACATCTTAATTTTCTACTTTAAGATATATAAGTTAGAATATTCACCATGAATGACAACTTGAGTTATGCATGAATTTGATTTGGTTTTCAATATATACAATGACTTTCAGATCTGTTCACCTTATAGATGAAGCACAACCTACATAATAATGGTTATTTCCAGTTGTGTAATCCCTTTGCTCCATGCCAAATACATATGACATGTAGATGAGATTTATATTTGGGCTACGACTCATATATAAATAGATACATCTGAGTTATCTCGTAACATCATTTTCTGATATCCTTCAAAATTAACAGACTGAAGTAGGATGTGAAAGCTTGGCTGCATTGAGATTAAAAACTAAGTATTAAATTTAAGGTCCAATAGGACAGGGATTCACAGCTGAAAGATTGTTAATGTGCAGTGATGTAAGTTCGCATTTTTCCACTAAAAATATGCAGTGTCCCTTATACATTACAAATTAGAAAGAATTGGCATAAAACTCTTTCAACTGTTCAGTTTCATTATCTCTAAGAGTGGAGAGAGGCACACAGATCGCAGATTGTGAGATCAATTTTAGTAGCAGAACTACTTGAGTTAATATCTCTCCCATTTTCTTTGATATAACAGAGAACTATTTTACCTGAATACAATTTCGGATAAGAGCTTTGGAAACTGCCTCCAGCGGTCCGATCTGCAATGGTTTCAGGAAGGCAAATTAGAACAAAGAAAATGCTATCAACAGAAAGACCAAATTACTTAATGCTCCATTTGTTAAGCAAGTCATATATGTCTAAGGAGTCACTAACAGTTCAAACTATACTAAGCAGTCACTAACATTTATAATATCGAACTCACTTTTCGGCAGGGTCTTTGAATTTTTTTGTAATGACAACTTCTTCTTCTGATTCATGTGTTGCTGCAGTTCTCTCATAAATCTAATATAGAGACACGATGAAACCCAAAAAGAGGTCAAAGTCCAAACAAAAAATTGGTTAGGCACATTAGAACACAACAAAAAAGGGCAGATATTATTAGTGCAAAACAAATGTGGACCTTTAAGACTGCAGGTTTTGATAAAGTTGCAATAATTTAAAAATCAAATTAAAAGTATCAAAGCAACAAAAAGGTTTCATATATCTATCTGCAATGTGTTTTAGCAGTACCTCCACTTTCAGATGAATTCTCGGTCAGTTTATCTCATTGTTCAGTTCTAACACATGAAGAGAGGTCACACCTTCTCAATATTTTAGCAGTACGTACCGAACTGATAAAAGCCTGTGATTTTGTATATCAGCTTGTTCTACAGTACTTGCAACGCTTTTTAACCTATCAACACATTTGATTGAATTCAGGAATTTTCATTAAATGCATGAAGTAAATAACAATCTTGTAATGTATCAATAATTCCTGATTTTAAGAAATTATCATTTTCAAGAAATTTACTGGAGCTTCTAGTTTATAAATTGAGCCTATTAAATGGTCAGTAGGCCACTACTACACAAAAGTAGATATATCACAGTTAAAAACTGTGATATAAAGATATATATCACGGTTTTAATTTTTTTAGAAACCGTGATAAATACTGGGGTGATATATGTCTTCCAAAACCGTGATAAATTATCAAAAAATATATCACGTTTTTAAAAGAAAACAGTGATATAAATATTATATTTCCGTCCTTTTCTCTGTTGAAAATGTGATATATTAATTCAAAACCGTGATATATTAACTACAACCGTGATATATATATCCAATATATATCACTGTTTTGACTCTATATAGCACTTAGCTTTTAAAACTGTGATATATAAGTTGCTTTTTAAAAAAAAATATAGAATTGTAATTTATATCCACCTGCACATGTTGCGAATACAAATATACCATTGCATAGAACAAATCTATTTAAATGAATTATAATTTCGAATTCAAAAATGATTACAACTCAATTTATAAATATATTACAACATCTACAAAAAGACCAATATTCAACCGAAACAACTTACAAAAATGTTTTGATCCATCAATTTACATGAAAATACCTAAACTTTATTCTTCTCCATCTATTTTTGTATACATCTACAAGAAAGCAATCAATAATCTCAAGTCGAAGTTTGTCCATGGCATTGTTTGAGTAGCACAAGAATAAAGTGGATCCAGAGATCAGTTGATTAAGAAACAAGCAAAGTCACAACGCCACTACATACCAAGTAAAGGAAGCATGACAAACATAGGAGATGGAGGTGCCATATGTATGATCTGTCAGAGCCTATCACCGGCATGAAAGATGGACCTGCCAATCAGCCATGCATATGTAGGAAGCATTAGACATTTAGACTTAATGAGGTTGATAAGAAATTCAAAACAAAAGAAGAACACTCATCATTGGTCTTGCCAAGTTAGAATTTTTTTCGCCCAGCAAACAATATAAACTACCACAAGTCCACAACCACCATCCATTCTCAAAACTAACAAGAAAAAGAAAGTACAGTAAAATGTAGACTAAGGGATGCATCCTAGTTGGGATGTTTTATTTATTCATGTAGATGTTTCATGTCTATTCACCCTCTCTTTCTTGAGTTGGAAAATGCTAAATTGTTTTAATTGTTAAAATAAGAAAAAATAAATAAACAAACACCATACGAAAGTACAGACCTGTGAGATAGTTGCAGGATCCCTACTCCTTGGTTGATGCACAACATCTTCCAATTGATCCGTTTCTTCACTAGGAGCATCTGTTTCCATCTTGTCATCTTATGAAGGCAAATCCACAATCATGGTTGATCTAGAATCTAGACATCTGCAGGTATCTGACCTAACTTCAATGCCTGACCAAGATATTAGTAGACGAATTACATCCAGGAAAATATAAAGTAGAGAAGATGAAAAATCATACAGACATACCCAGGATAGAAACAAAAACTTGAAGGTAGTAGATATATTTTCATAACTTACAAGTTCTTCTAGAGTTTGAGTTTACAATTGCAGCCTGCAGATAGATACTGGAAATCATGTGAACATTCAAGAAAGATAACAATAATAATTATCAATTCTAAGATCTATCATGGGAATTCAAAAAATAATCAATACATATAACTAGAACTTCTTCTTCCTCTGATAAACCTATGAGACTTTTAACATTTATAATTGATAATTGCTCTAGTGTGGAGTGAACAACTATTGGTGGCTGCTCTTCCTTAGGATCCTCTGGAACATTAAGAAGCTCTCTTGGTGTGAATGCCTTCACAAGTTCTTTTTTCGTATTCTCTTCTGCTTCTTTTAATGGGAATAAGTTTTCTTCTTCAACTCTCCCCTATCATCAGCAGAAACATGATACAGATTAGTTTATTCATAAAACAGGAAGCCATTAACAATTAAACATGATTAAATAACAATAACATTTTAGATACCCGTTAATAACACAAGAGATAATAACACAAGAGGTACCACAATCAGGACAACATACACAAAATGACAAAATCATTAGAAAAAAAGAAAAAAGAAGAGACAAGTTACATCAATGGAATTATCAAAAAAGTCTACATTTGAAATGGTGGTGGCTAGCTTTATTCAGAGAGTTATTGACATAACATTTCTTGTGCATGACTGCATGAGTTGTTTCGTTTTAGCAGGTACAATTTCATTAATGAGGCATGTTGAAAGCATACCACTCTTTACACAGTGAAACATGAAACCAACAAAAACATTTGGTTTAGACTAATCAATGTGTACCTGCTAGTCCACCTTTAGAGTCTGAAGTCACCTGCCAAAGAATTGTTTTACCAGGTGCAATAAAGGATATAACATTTGCCAAACCTGCCATATAGACCCTATTACCAATAAGACTGCATTGCAATTCAAAGTCATATTCCTATGTCAATCTTCAAGAGCTCACCTCCAAACTATCTTTATTCTGTAATATCTGACCATTGGTTCCGGATTTCATACTCGTCCTTGTAACAACCTTACCACAAATTAGCATCTTTAACAACCTTATAAAATAAGTTGTAATACTAATTTGGAAAAATAGGCAATTAGAATTTACATACAAAAATTATACACTGGCACATTAAGTGTTTGATCAACCACCAAGAATCAGTTATAAAAAAATAAAAAAAATAAAAACCAAGAAGCGTTCAAATTTTCAGTCCATTAATTTGAATAGCAGAAAAAAAGACAGTGAGATGATATTTTGTTAATTAGATTGTGACTACATCAATTTCAGCTTACCATACATTTCAGCACAAACTTCTAAACATGTCTTAACATATGTCTGCCATAGATTCTTACTCGCCTAACAGTGCACGTAGTACCAGGTACGACAACACTATAAAGTATAAACAACCAAACTTAATAACATATGCCTAAAAACTCTACTGGAAAATTTGGATCAAATTAAAGTCATGCATAGATCAATTTCAAAAAATAAATGCAACTTACCAAAATCTCTTTCTACTTCTCTCCAAACAAAAGTTTCACTTGCTTTTAACCTCATTTGTATAAACAAAAATTCTTAAAGCAACCATTATTAAAGCTTTCAATCAAAGCCCTAATTTCCAAATCCCGAAATTCTAAAATTGAATTAAAACAACCTTCAGTAAACTAAAACCAAAACCACAAGTTATGTATTATTTGCATGATGTGAAACTCCAGAGAGAGAGAGAGAGAGCACTTAGTTATATTGAATCCCGTTAGATCTTTAAAGAAAACAAGAGATTAGGAAGATTGATGTTGTGTGTGTGAGAGAGAGCGAACCTGTAATTCGATCGACCTACCATGGTGGAAGTAATTAATCAATACCTAGAAGCATACTGAGAACTGGTTGAAGAAAGGACTGGGGTGTTGAACTCTTGTGATATTATTGAGAAGTGTGTCAGTTAAGGTGGGACTTAACTAAACATGTTAGTGGGGGTTTTCTTAAAAAAACATATATATATATTTATTCAGCAATACATTTATCACAAACCCAAAGAAAAACGAGATATTTTATTTGAAACGTGATAATAGTAATATCCTTAACTTATCCTTTTAATAAAACTGTGATATATAATTTATAAGTTATCACGGGTGAAGAGAAACTGTGATATATGTTAAAAAACTGTGATATTTGTTTAGTCACATAACTTTTATCACAGATCTTATGAAAAATGTGATATATAAATTTCTGCAACCGTGATATATGACATATTCTGTAGTAGTAGGCAAACATGGGAGGTTAAAAAATAATAATAATGCTAAATTGTAGACCAACCTCAAAAGTGAAAACTGACCAAAATATGGTGTAAGAATCCAAGAAACAAACCTGGATTTTGTAGGGTTAAGATGCATATCCAAAAAACTTCTCGGTTGAGCTTCCACTGGCAGGCAAATGTTTCATTCTGTAGTTACAAAGAAAATCATTGCATTATAAGGAGATAGCTATTTTGTGGTATGAAATTGGAAACACCTTTGCGAGCATTGATAAGTCCTCAAAAGTGTATATTTATCCCCTGAATAACACCTTGTTTGTAGAGCACTTAGCTTATATTATTGTGTTATATCTATTGATTAGTGCTTTCTTGTCATTTATGTAGGTTTCATGAGCCGAAATGCAAATATTGTGTTAAAGCCCGCCAGAAGTCAAGAAAAACCACCAAAAAGGTGTTATTTGCACAAATGAGGAGAATCAATATTTGTACCCATAGATCTGCTGAGGGCACCCCACGTCTGGTCCTATGTTGCCTTTATGTTAAAGTGGGGCGGTCCAAATCTCAGCCCAAACCGGGTCCTATTGAAGCCCATAAGTCAGAATTTCTATTTTAGGCCTTTATTAAAGTCCAATCTTAAAAATGCTCTACAAGAAGATCCAGAAGTTTGATTTGGGCCCATGAACTGTCCAATTGAAGGTCTTGGTCCAAGCTACAACTTAAGCTAAAAATAATTAGGTTTTGCTGAAAAACTAATGCCACTAGAAGACCAACAGCAGCAGCCATGAATTTGATCTAATTTGGAAGTCTTTGTATGCAAGTAATAAGCTTTGTATTTACTATATAAGAGAAGTAGTAGCTAGGGTTTAGATAGTTCATCTTCTTCTATTGTATCGAACTCAATTCTTATTATCAATATCAATCCATTAACTTTTTCCCTATGATATTTTGTTATATAATTATTTATTCCATGTTGTCATCCTTAAGGATGAGTAACTAAATTCTTTTAGGGGGAAGGTTGAAGCACTTTAGATGATGCAAAAGCACCATGTTTGTTCTTAATGTTCATTGTGATTCAATTTCTTAATGTTTGTTTATTTCAATTCTAAATAGAAGTAAACATGATTATTTATGTGTTATTGTTATCCATGTTGATTAAATACTATTGTTAGAGTATAGGGAGACCTAGCTATAATGGTTGTATTATATTAATTAGAGATATGTGATGGAATAGCTGAGAGGTGACTATCATATATCTAGAATTAATCTCTTTTATTAGACCCTTTTGTTATCAAATTGAATAGCTGAGAGGTGACAATTTGATTATGAATTAATATGTTGAGTTAATTGAATTGAATAGCTGAGAGGTGGCGGTTTAATTAATGAGATATATTCAATAGCACATATAAAGAATCCCGTTTTAATTGAGTGGAATAGCTGAGAGGTGACTACTTGATTATTATAGGTATTGATGATTAATTGGAATAACTGAGAGGTGACTCATTAATTGTTATAGATTGAACATGAAAGGATAACACGTTATGTTTGCATGATTTAGTTTGTGGATAGCAACTTTTCCCCTTATGTAATCATAAGATCTTCTTTTCATCTTTATCCATCTTCTTAAGTTAGTTTATTTATTAGTTTATTTAATTATTGCATGTAGGAAGTAAAATCCAATCTCTCTCTTATTTGTGATTCACTTGGTATTTCTTAACCATTGTTTTCTATTGTGTTTGAGCTAAGAACTTCACCTTTGAAATGGGTACGACCCTTGCTTGTTACTTGTCTACATTGATAATCAATATTTACAGGCACAAGAAAGAACTTCATTATAAATCTATCTTTTGCATAGAGGTTACACAAACCCCCTCTATCAAGCATCTAAAATGCAGCGTGAGCTTTTAACAGATTTACTCATATGTATTGCAAAAGTAACAAAAGTTTCATAATATATCATTAACCCTTTATACAACCATTCTCATAAGCTGCATCAAACAAGTAATGATATAAAGTGAGGGATCAAATATAGGCCACATTTACAGGAGTATTGTATCCCAGTACTGTCAGAAGACTATGATCATTAAATAATCACATGAATGGTTTCATCCCATCTGACTATATAAGAGCATTCTCAATGGTAGGTTTTAGCACACTTTTAGTAAACTTTTAGTGTAAACACTTGCCAATATATGGTAGCTTTTAACACACTTTTCAAGCAAAACACTTTTAAAAGTGCCACGTAGGAATCCATCCGCCACAATTAGTGCAGTATGGATCCATACCTCACAATTAGTGCGGTATGGACTCATCTAAAGACTCATCTAAAGAAAGATCCATCCGCCACAATTAGTGTGGTATGGATCCATCCGCCATAATGAGTGTGGTATGGATCCATACCCCACAATGAGTGCGGTTTCAATAATCCACCATTGGAAACACTAAAACGTTTTTTTTGCTAAAACGTTTTTTTTGCTAAAACCATTGGAAACACCAAAATTCCTTAAAACCATCCTATGTGGCACCACTAAAAGTGTTTTACCATTGGGAATGCTCTAAAATCCCATTACAGACTGTCAGGAATGATATAATTGATTTATACCAATTCATACTGCACGTAAGTGTGTAATCCTGAAGTTGATGTATAAAGTTAGTTTAGATTAGGTATTTATCTGCAAAAGGGAAGAGGATGATATCCACCTGGGCTACCTCTTGCTATCAGATTACCAAAAATGGGACGTTTTTCACTATCCTTTTCCATATGGTTAGAAAAAATGAATATTTAAGCGCAAACAAACACCGATACTATGGTCTTTAGGGAAAGGGACAATAGGATCTGCAATTCACGAAAGCATACAGACTTGAACTTCATTGTTAAGTGGGATCCGATTGCTGGTACAGTTTACATCTTCCTTGTTGAACATTTCACTTGATACAAAAACGGTCAGTTGAATAGATTAATTATATACTATGATTTAATTTTTATTTTATAATAATGTATTCCCTCCGTCCCAAATTATAAGTACATTATTATAGAATATCCAACTTATTAAGGGAACATCATTTATTGGTTTGTCTACTAACTATATTCCCAATTTATCCTAATTCATTAAAATTAATTATTCTAAATATCTTCATTGAAATAAGTACTCTAATTCCAAAGCAAGGGTAATATACACAAAAGAATAAATTAATATAAAAAGTGACATATATTTTGGGACAACCAAAAAAGGAATAATGTACTTATATTTTGGGACGGAGGGAGTAATAAAATAAAATGTCGTCCTAAAGAATAGTTTCAGAAATACATTGAATTGTAAATGAATGAAATTAAATATTGTAAAATCAATCAAATAAAAATCTTGTTATTCTCTTATTTAAATGTTGTCTCTAAAAGAGACATACTTTCATTGTAATAGATAGATATCTTCACTCTTCACTTCATATATTTTTCTTCGTTGTATGCCATTTGCTTGCATTCTTCGTATTTTAGGAATAATCGACAGGTTAAACAAATCGGAAATTACCATCTTCTCTTTCAGAGTTTATTTTTATTTTCGTTATTCATACTGGTTAGGTAAAATATACATATAACATAGGGTAATTTCTCGAATAAGTATAACTATAGTGTTCTTCTTCCTAAAAACACAACAATAGATAAAAAATTCTTGAATAGGCACAAATATTCTTTGACTTGAAATTGTTTTGTCTTTTAGCATTCTTTTGTTCCCATTTTGCCATTTAGAGTATAGTAATTACTTTTGTTCTATTATTGGAGTGATGTGACGTGTGAGAAGATTCTTTCTAATTTTTTTCTTTTTTCTTTTAAATTAATTTTTTTCTACTATAATTAGAGTAGTTAATTAATTATGATTATTCTTGGATTTTGGACTGATGTGCCACCTAGTCAAATTAAGAAGGGTCACCTTTGATATTTCCAAATTAGGTCA
>JALIGU010000017.1:942500-967500 GCA_023053565.1 Aquilegia eximia
GACATATGAGCAACTCAAGACAACCTCCACCAAGCTCTTATCGAATACTTCATCTCTAAAACACTTGTATCCTGAAAAGGGAAAAGGGAAGACGTTAAACGCCAGCAAGTTACAGAATTTGAGGTTCGATCTTAATTCCCAGAAAAGGAATCCGCGCATCCTAAAGATAAACAATTATAAATAATAATTAATTTATTTTAGCATTTAACACAATGATAAATAAATCAACAAGATCATTCTCTGGTAATCCGCAATGTCCAGTTCCAATAATCGAATAATCAAAATCTATTTCAATTAATCAATCAATCAATCAATCAATTAATTAGTCTGCAATATCGGATCAAGTCCTTATCCAGTAATTCCAATCCATCATATTACATCAATCCAAATCCATGCATCAAGTGCCAAGTTGTGCAGTAGCACCGAGTCGTACGCATCATCGCCATACACTCACATGAAATTCATATATAAAGTTGTGCAGTAGCACCGAGTCGTACGCTTCACGCCATACACTCACATGAAATTCATATATATAAGTTGTGCAGTAGCACCGAGTCGTACGCTTCACGCCATACACTCACATGAAATTCATATATATAAGTTGTGCAGTAGCACCGAGTCGTACGCTTCACGCCATACACTCATTGAGTTATGTCATGTGACAACACTCCGGGACGTCTCCCCATCATACGGGTCCGGTGTTAATTTGTTTAACACGCCCAAATCTAATCCAACACATGGTTCAATCCAACCATTCTATTCCAATCATTATCCATATAAATATATATGACGAACAACATAAACGTATATGATGTCAAGTTCAGGAATTTCTAAAGTAAGAAAGTCCATAACCAATGGGTTCAATCAAACATTTCAATACCAATTCAAATATTCAAATCCAATAATAACATATTTTAAAATATAAATTTCAGCAATATTAATAACTAAATATTAACAAGTTTGCATATTTATCAAATTCTAATTATTAAAACATGTATTTTCATGAGAATCAATTATTATTCTACTATCCCAAAATTAATAACCAAACTAACACTTCAACCTAATCTGAAAATTAAGAGAAAACATCAAGTAATATAACTTGCCTCATAAGAAGACCACCAAACACCAAATATACGAAGAACACAACTCAAAACCACCATACTGCAATCCAGTCACAGATTTTCTGACCTCCAAAGAATCAGTTGTACAGGTCACGTCCGGAAGATTCACATACTCTACTTTATATGTTCAGATGCGTATTTTCAATAGGGTTCTAATGACGTAAGATTTATGTCATTCGGAGTTCTGTAGAGAGAGTTATGGCCGAAATACTAACAGGGTGTTATCGAAAACGGGAATCCATATATTTCTCTTCAAGTTTGAGATCTAGGGTTTTTCTTTTTGATTTAATAACTAAGAATATTATATATACTAATATTTATTTATGTGGACTTAAAGATGAGTTTAAAATAAAGCCCAAAGGCATGATACTAATCCCATTTATAAAACCTATTTATATAGTCAAAGAAGTCCAAATTGAAATCCAATTTCTATTAAGCCCAAGCCTATAAAAGTACCGGTTATTACATTGAATGCTGTAAAAACATAAAATTTACTAAAATAAACGAGTTATCAAATAACAAAATAGAAGTAAGTAGACACATGATTTTACGTGGTTCGGCAATGGTGCCTACATTCACAGGAGAGATAAGTGTATTTTATTGATCTGAGATGAGTAGAGATGAGAGACCTAGAAAGAGAGCTTGTGAGGAGCTAGAGAGCTCTTCTCTTTTACATGAGATATGTCCCTTTATATAGATAGGGAATTACAATTGAGCACATGTGATATAAATACATTGATGTTGTAACGGAAAATAACGGACAAATAACGGACAAGTAATAATGGAGAATATTAGATCTTGATCTTGTAATTATTGGCATTAACCTGCATTGCCACGTAAGTGCCACACGAGCTGATGAGTCATCGAGTTGGGCCAAGTCGGAGCATGACTTGTACTGCATGTCGGGCGGGCCAAGTCGTTGGAAATATATTTGAGCTCGGGTGAGCTCGATAAAAATAAGTTTGAGGTCGATGTAGCTCGATTGAGGTCGGATGAAATAAGTGCGGAGTCGGTTATTGGAGTTCCGAGTACTAGAGATGAAACAAGTGCAAAGTCAGTATTTGCCATTCCGAGTGAGAGGGAGCTCGGTAGTGAGTATATACAAATGCGATGACATCCAGTATCTATACCACACAAAGAAGAACATATTGTCGCAATCAATTGAGTGAACTCTAAACATTGAGTGCCCAAAAGTTAAAGGTTATCTTTACTTACAAAGAAAGAGCAGACTGCGGATCCCATGAAATTTGCATAATGCTTCAATCATAGTTTAAATACATCATACTGTTCAGAGCATAAACCAGCAGAACTGTGGAAACATAAAGAATTGCAAACAACAAAGGTTAATCAATCTGCTCTGTCACCATATGCTTCAATAGGTCCCATTGCATAGATAATGTTTGATTACGACTTCTTGAAGTTTAATCTAGTCCAAAAGAACTTCCTTCCAGTTTCTACGCAATTCTTTGTGATCACTTGGGACCAGAAAATACCAAAGTGCCGACTGAGCAAAAGAAACCATAAACAACATAACTCAAAATGGATGACTACATAGATTGATGGTAAAATAAAATACATAGAACGAAAACTTATAATCCATATACAACATTATGAAATTTCATCATATATTTTATCAAAAAATATATTAGAGAGAAAATATTAACAGACACTGTACAAAATTCCAGACTAATGCAATATTCAACGGCCGTGGATAAGAGGACATGAAAACTTGATTCAGCTAATTAAACATAAGTTCTGAAATAGAAGCCAATCTAATTATTATGATTTTTTATGTTTTTTTATAAGATATTATTGATAAAACAAAACCATTACATCCTGGACTGCATACCTACAGGTATCGTCAGGTTATGGAACTCTACCGGCTACCCTTACAAAAAAAAATCCTGAAACTCTAGCCTTACAGTTCAAACTGTCAGACTACCTCCAAACTTTAAAAAAACTCTTATCTGCTTGTCTAAAACCCAATAACAAATAAACCCCAACACACTCAACCAAATTTGGACAGAAGAAGTCTTGTCTCTGAACACCACCTAGTTCCTTACCCTCCATATGCTCCAAAGGACTGTATATGGTGCTAAATCCCAAACCATGAGTTCCATTTGCATTATCCTTGTCGTCAGAATGCTAAGGATTTGGTTGAGGACTTGGCAGCCTTCTTGAACCTAGAGGGTCGCGCCTTGTCATGCCTCTGGCTATGACTGAAAGTTTGTGGACTTGTTTGCATCAATTGACAGCGCAATACCTGTGGGTGTCTGTATTGGTGTTTCCCCCCAAAATATAATAATCTATCTACTGTTTACGCAATTTTGTTTGGTAATAGATGGAAGTTGTGAATAACTGACAACCAAGCCTGAAAACTATCAACATTTTCTATGAATTTTTTTTTCCGTAGTATAAGAACACCTCAATCGCAATCTTATTCAATATAATAAGAAGTAAACATATTCCTAGCTCTAATAACAAGTAAACATATTCTTTTCTTAAATTGTAAAACAAAATTTGCATGAAAACACAAAATATATGTTAAGCATTGAAACAGACTAGTATTTAATCAACAAAAAGATTAGATTCAGGGTGGTTGGTCATGAAATTGTTCTAACTACACATTTTAATAGATTACTCACCCAGCTGGACAATATATATTAACTAATGCAATCATATATACCAGCCAAATATACCCAATTTTGAAGGAAAAAAAAAATCCGAGATCTTGTCTTCAAACAAGAACAATAGGATGAAAAAGAAGAAAAATTGAAACCAAATTACCAACAAAGATCATATAATTTAACTTTTGACAAAATACCAATATTTTGGATAAAATGTTCAATTGATTTGGTTTGTAAACATATTGATTTAACCAAGTTATAGTGTTTACTTCTTTTGATTTTTGGATAAATTTTAGTTATGTGATTTTAATAAATAATCTTTTAATTTTGGTTAAACAAAATTCTCTTCAATTAAAGCATCAAATTTTTCATATCGATCAACTTTTGATGTTTACAAATTAGCGTTTATCTTATATTGGTTAACTTTAAATATTTAATTTGGAGTGAAATTACTTAAATAGACTTACTAATTAACTATTGCGTAAAAGTTCTAAAATGACCTTTTAATTATAAATTTTAATCAAATTCTTCAATTAGAGCATCAATTTTTCTATAATTTAGAGAGAGAATATTTGCTTAAGGGCATGCCCAACTTTAATAGCGAGTATAGATTCTATTATACAACTCTATCTGTCTCATACGTCTCTCCCTGGTATCAATCAGTTCTAGCTTATTATCAAACCTCTATCACCTCTCTACTCTCATATTTTCATCAATGAACACTTTATTTTTTCTCTCTTTTTCAACAAAGAAAAATTTGAAATTCAAGTTTTTTTGTGTTGAATTTGATTTTTATTTTCAGTATCTATAGCGAAAGTCAATTATACAAATAATACATACAACCCATCCTTAAATCTGGACTATATGAGCTTTATACAATTAATTAATTAATATTTCTATTTTTAATTTGATATTCGACTAACGATTATATTAGTGATTTTAACCTAATACTATCGTTGTTGCTTTCATGTCAATGCTTCAAATTTTATTTATAAGTGAATAGTTTTAATTTCATCTATACATTTCTAGAAAAATCAAAATTTTCGCAAACAACAAATTTTGTTTTATGCATGGATATAATGGTGTGTTGAGGTGATAGCAAGGACTATCACTAATGTAAGTACTTACTTTTCAACAATATTTTTTGTGTGAATTGCTGGAAATTCAAGGACCAAACTATTGTGGAACTGGATGACTTATGGATTATCACCTAATGAAGCCAAGCTTTAATTTGAAAATAATGTCTTCACCAATGGTAAATGTTGATTGGTTGGGGTTATCCACATATTAAACAAGTTATTTAACCCGTGTAATACACAGGTGTTATTTTATATGTGAGTTTTACATGTTATAATTTGATTTTGATTTTACAATTTAAATTAATTTGATGTAAAACTTAAAAATAAACCAATAAAATTAAAACATATATTAATTTTGTAGCGCCTTCCCCCCTCCAAAAAAAGAAAAAGAAAAAGAATACATATATAATATAGATTTTTTTTTTAAATAAGGTTTATTTTTAAGTTTTAGATCAAATTAATTTAAATTGTATTCTCATTTTTTGTGTAGTCATTGAAGATGTGATGTGAAATAATAATAATAATAATAATAATAATAATAATAAAAAATTATTATCATTTTATAGTGTTTTTTGAGGATTTATTTAATATATTTGTTTTCCTATATAATTTTCTTACCAATTTAAATAATATAAGTTAACGTTTTTAATTTGGAGTGTAAATTATATCTCCAAGCTCACAATTCAAATTCTTGACATTATTTTGCTTATGTTACTATATTTTTATGTTTTTTAACAAAAACATTTAATTTTAATTTTTGACAAAATACCAATATTTTGGATAAAATGTTCAATTGATTTGGTTTGTAAACATATTGATTTAACCAAGTTATAGTGTTTACTTCTTTTGATTTTTGAACATATTTTGGATAAATTTTAGTTATGTGATTTTAATAAATAATCTTTTAATTTTGGTTTAACAAAATTCTCTTCAATTAAAGTATCAAATTTTTCATATCGATCAACTTTTGATGTTTACAAATTCTTATAAGGTTAACTTTAAATATTTAATTTGGAGTGAAATTACTTAAATAGACTTACTAATTAACTATTGCGTAAAAGTTTTAAAATGACATTTCAATTATAAATTTTAATCAAATTCTTCAATTAGAGCATCAATTTTTCTATAATTTAGAGAGAGAATATTTGCTTAAGGGCATGCCCAACTTTAATAGAGAGTATAGATTTTATTATACAACTCTATCTGTCTCATACGTCTCTCCCTGGTATCAATCAGTTCTAGCTTATTATCAAACCTCTATCACCTCTCTACTTTCATATTTTCATCAATGAACACTTTGTTTTTTCTCTCTTTTTCAACAAAGAAAAATTTGAAATTCAAGTTTTTTTGTGTTGAATTTGATTTTTATTTTCAGTATCTATAGGGAAAGTCAATTATACAAATAATACATACAACCATCCTTAAATCTGGACTATATGAGCTTTATACAATTAATTAATTAATATTTCTATTTTTAATTTGATATTCGACTAACGATTCTATTGTGATTTCAACCTAATACTATCGTTGTTGCTTTCATGTCAATGCTTCAAATTTTATTTATAAGTGAATAGTTTTAATTTCATCTATACATTTCCAGAAAAATCAAAATTTTCGCAAACAACAAATTTTGTTTTATGCATGGATATAATGGTGTGTTGAGGTGATAGCAAGGACTATCACTAATGTAAGTACTTACTTTTCAACAATATTTTTTGTGTAAATTACTGGAAATTCAAGGACCAAACTATTGTGGAACTGGATGACTTATGGATTATCACCTAATGAAGCCAAGCTTTAATTTGAAAATAATGTCTTCACCAATGGTAAATGTTGATTGATTGGGTTTATCCACATATTAAACAAGTTCTTTAACCCGTGTAATACACCAGTGTTATTTTATATGTGAGTTTTACATGTTATAATTTGATTTTGATTTTACAATTTAAATTAATTTGATGTAAAACTTAAAAATAAACCAATAAAATTAATACATATATTAATTTTGTAGCGCCCTCCCCCCTCCAAAAAAAGAAAAAGAAAAAGAATACATATATAATATAGATTTTTTTTTTAAATAAGGTTTATTTTTAAGTTTTAGATCAAATTAATTTAAATTGTATTCTCATTTTTTGTGTAGTCATCGAAGATGTGATGTGAAATAATAATAATAATAATAATAATAATAATAATAATAATAATAATAATAATAATAATAATAATAATAATAAATTACTAGCCTTGGCCAACCGGCACCAAGGACTCGATTTAGTTGACTTTGGGCAAGGGGGCAGTCTTAGCCGGTTGGAGGAACGAAATCCCAGCTTAAAACACGCAAAAAAATTAATTTCCTGATCAGGCAGAATTTTTCTGAGGAGCTGCGGTCTGGTCGCCCACTAGCCTTGGCTAACATGCACCATGGGCTCTATTTAGGCGACTTTAGGCAATATGGGGCAGCCTTGGCTGGGCGGAGGAGCGAAATCCCAGCAGAAAATTTGAATTTTTGGTCGGGAATAATTTTCTAACATGCCGCCACCAGGTCGCCGGAAAAGTACTCCAGCGGCGGCGGTGGTGGCTCGTGGTGCCGGAGTCAAAGTCGACCGGTCATAAGGTCTCCCCCGCCACTGAAGGTTTTTCCTCGATTGGCTTGGCTAGGCCTCCTGGTCTCCTTGGAGGGTTTTTGCCTTGCCAAGCCTTGCCATCTCCCAAACTACCTCTCCCCTATATATACAAACGTGCGTAGGCTCAAAAAACAAAAAGGAACATTAAATTTTTCCCGCATAGGAGCAGATTTTTCGCCCGAACTTCATTTTTCTCTCGGACAACCTCAACTTTTCCTCGGACAACCATTGATCAAACTCATTTTTATGCCCTCAAGTACGTGGGAAACCAACCCAGCACACTTTTCCTCGATCCAAATTGCCTGATGTGCGAGGGAGCACCCCCCCCAGGCAGAAAATCCCGGACTTTGGAGGCCGAAGCTGCCCAAAGTCATTTTTCCTCGGACCACCAGCGCCCAATCTCATTCCCATACCCACTTGTCCGAGGAAAACCAACCCAGCTACACTTTTACTCGAGCCATTCTTCCCGATGTGTGGGGTAGCACTCCCACAGCCCGAGGAAGTCCGGCCTTTTCACGCCCAGGCTCATTTTTTCCCGCACAAACTCTTTTTTCCTTGCACAAAAACCCCCAATCTCATTTTTCCTCGGACCAAATGCCAAATTATCACTTTTCTGCCAACTTGTCCGAGGGAAATCCACCCAGCTGAACTTTTGCTCGAGCCATATTGCCCGATGTGCGGGGTAGCTCGCCCACCGCCCGAGGAACTCCGGACTTTCACGCCCAAGCTCATTGTTTCCCACACAAACTCTTTTTTCCTCGGACAAAAACCCACCAATCTCATTTTTCCTCGGACCAAATGCAAAATTATCACTTTTCACACAACTTGTCCGACGGAAATCCACCCAGCCGAACTTTTGCTCGAGCCATTCTACCCAATGTGTGGGCTAGCACCCCCACCGCCAGAGGAACTCCGGACTTTTCACGCCAAGGCTCAATTTTTCCCGCCCAAAGTCATTTTTCCTCCGACCAAAGGCCAAATTATCACTTTTCACCAAACTTGTCCGAGGGAAATCCACCCAACTGAACTTTTGCTCGAGCCATCCTACCCGATGTGCGGGGTAGCAGCCCCACCGCCCGAGGAACTCCGGACTTTCACGCCCAACCTCATTTGTTTCCCGCATAGTCTTTTTTCCTAAGACAACCAACGCCCAAAGTCATCTTTCCTCCGACCAAAGGCAAGATTATCACTTTTCACCAAACCTGTCCGAGGGAAATCAACCCAGCTGAACTTTTGCTCGAGCCATTCTACCCGATGTGCGGGGTTGCACCCCCATCGCCCGAGAAACTCCGGATTTTAACGCCCAAGCTCATATTTCACCCCCACAAACTCATTTTTTCTCGCACAAAATCCAACCAATCTCATTTTTCCTCGGACCAAAGGCCAAACTATCACTTTTCTGCCAACTTGTCCGAGGGAAATCCACCCAGCTGAACTTTTGCTCGAGCCATTATACCCGATGTGCGGGGTAGCACCCCCACCGCCCAAGGAACTCCGGACTTTTCACGCCAACGCTCAATTTTTCCCGCGCAAACTTATTTTTTTGTCGCACAAAATCCCACCAATCTCATTTTTCCTCGGACCAAAAACCAAATTATCACTTTTCTGCCAACTTATCCGAGGGAAATCAACCCAGCTGAAATTTTGCTCGGGCCATTCAACCCGATGTGATTGGTAGAACCCCAACCGCCCGAGGAACTCCTGACTTTCACGCCCATGCTCATTTTTTTTCCCGCGCAAACTCTTTTTTCCTCGGACAACCAACGCCCAAAGTCATTTTCCCTCGGACCAAAGGCCAAATTATCACTTTTCACCAAACTTGTCCGAGTGAAATCCACCTAGCTGAACTTTTGCTCGAGCCATTCTACCCGATGTGCGGGGTAGCACCCCCACGGCCCGAAGAACTGCGGACTTTCACGCCCAAGCTCATATTTTCCCGCACAAACTCATTTTTCCTCGGACAAAAACCCACCAATCTCATTTTTCCTCGGACCAAATGCCAAATTATCACTTTTAACCCAACTTGTCCGAGGGAAATCCACCTAGCTGAACTTTTGCTCGAGCCATTCTACCCAATGTGCGGGGTAGCACCCCCACCGCCCAAGGAACTCCGAACCTTTCACGCCAAGGCTAAATTTTTCCGGCACAAACTCATTTTTCCTCGCAAGAAATCCCACCAATCTCATTTTTTCTCGGACCAAAGGCCAAATTATCACTTTTCTACCAACTTGTCGGAGGGAAATTCACCCAGCTGAACTTTTGCTCGAGCCATTCTACCCGATGTGGGTGGTAGCACCCCCACCGCTCGAAGAACTCCTGACTTTCACGCCCAAGCTCATTTTTTTCCCGCACAAACTCTTTTTTCCTCGGACAACCAACGCCCAAAGTCATTCTTCCTCAACCCAAAGGCCAAATTATCACTTTTCACCAAACTTGTCGGAGTGAAATCCACCCAGCTGAACTTTTGCTCGAGCCATTCTACCCGATGTGCGTGGTAGCACCCCCACCGCCCGAGGAACTCCTGACTTTCACGCCCAAGCTCATTTTTTTCCTGCACAAACTCTTTTTTCCTCGGACAACCAACGCCCAAAGTCATTTTTCCTCGGACCAAAGGCCAAATTATCACTTTTCACCCAACTCGTCCGAGGGAACTACACCCAGCTAAACTTTTGCTCGAGCCATTCTACCCGATGTGCGGGGTAGCACCCACACCGCCCGAGGAACTCCGGACTTTCACGCCCAAGCTCAATTCTTTCCGACACAAACTCTTTTTTCCTCGGAGAACCAACGCCCAAAGTCATTTTTCCTCGGACCAAAGGACAAATTATCACTTTTCACCAAACTTTTCCGAAGGAAATCTACCCAGCTGAACTTTTGCTCGAGCCATTCTACCCGATGTGCGGGGTAGCACCCCCACGGCCCGAAGAACTGCGGACTTTCACGCCCAAGCTCATATTTTCCGGCACAAACTCATTTTTCCTCGGACAAAAACCCACTAATCTCATTTTTCCTCGTACCAAATGCCAAATTATCACTTTTAACCCAACTTGCCCGAGGGAATTCCACCAGCTTAACTTTTGCTCGAGCCATTCTACCCAATGTGCGGGGTAGCACCCCCACCGCCCAAGGAACTCCGAACCTTTCACGCCAATGCTCAATTTTTCCTGCACAAACTCATTTTTCCTCGCAAGAAATCCCTCCAATCTCATTTTTCCTCGGACCAAAGGCCAAATTATCACTTTTCTACCAACTTGTCCGAGGGAAATCCACCCAGCTGAACTTTTGCTCGAGCCATTCTACCCGATGTGCGTGGTAGCACCCCCACCACCCGAGGAACTCCTGACTTTCAGACCCAAGCTCATTTTTTTCCCGCAGAAACTCTTTTTTCCTCGGACAACCAACGCCCAAAGTCATTTTTCCTCGGACCAAAGGCCAAATTATCACTTTTCACAAAACTTGTCCGAGTGAAATCCACCAAGCTGAACTTTTGCTCGAGCCATTCTACCCGATGTGCGGGGTAGCACCCCCACCGCCCGAGGAACTCCGGACTTTCACGCCCAAGCTCATTTTTTTTTCTGCACAAACTCTTTTTCTTCGGACAACCAACGCCCAAAGTCATTTTTCCTCCGACCAAAGGCCAAATTATCACTTTTCACCTAACTCGTCTGAGGGAAATACACCCAGCTGAACTTTTGCTCGAGACATTCTACCCGATGTGCGGGGTAGCACCCACACCGCCCGAGGAACTCCGGACTTTCACGCCCAAGCTCAATTCTTTCCCACACAAACTCTTTTTTCCTCGGACAACCAACGCCCAAAGTCATTTCTCCTCGGACCAAAGGACAAATTATCATTTTTCACCAAACTTGTCCGAGGGAAATCCACCCAACTGAACTTTTTCTCGAGCAATTCTACCCGATGTGCGGGGTAGCACCCACACCGCCCGAGGAACTCCGGACTTTCACGCCCAAGATCAATTTTTTCCCGCACAAACTCTTTTTTCCTTGGACAAAAACCCACCAATCTAATTTTTCCTCGGACCAAATGCCAAATTATCACTTTTAACCCAACTTGTCCGAGGGAAATCCACCCTGCTGAACTTTTGCTCGAGCCATTCTACCCAATGTGCGGGGTAGCACCACCACCGCACGAGGAAATCCGAACCTTTCACGCCAAGGCTCAATTTTTCCCGCACAAACTCATTTTTCCTCGCAAGAAATCCCACCAATCTCATTTTTCCTCGGACCAAAGGCCAAATTATTACTTTTCTGCCAACTTGTCCGAGGGAAATCCACCCAGCCGAAATTTTGCTCGAGCCATTCTACCCGATGTGTGTGGTAGCACCCGCACCGCCCGAGGAACTCCTGACTTTCACGCCCAAGCTCATTTTTTTCCTGCACAAACTCTTTTTTCCTCGGACAACCAACGCCCAAAGTCATTTTTCCTCGGACCAAAGGCCAAATTATCACTTTTCACCAAACTTGTCCGAGTGAAATCCACCCAGCTGAACTTTTGCCCGAGCCATTCTACCCGATGTGCGGGGTAGCACCCCCACGGCCCGAAGAACTGCGGACTTTCACGCCCAAGATCATATTTTCCCGCACAAACTTTTTTTTCCTCGGACAAAAACCCACCAATCTCATTTTTCCTCGGACCAAAGGCCAAATTATCACTTTTCACCAAACTTTTCCGAGTGAAATCCACCCAGCTGAACTTTTGCTCGAGCCATTCTACCCGATGTGCGGGGTAGCACCCCCACCACCCAAGGAACTCCGGACTTTCACGCCCAAGCTAAATTTTTTTCTGCACAAACTCTTTTTCTTCGGACAACCAACACCCAAAGTCATTTTTCCATAGACCAAAGGCCAAATTATTACTTTTCACCCAACTCGTCCGAGGGAAATACACCCAGCTAAACTTTTGCTCGACACATTCTACCCGATGTGCGGGGTAGGACCCACACCGCCCGAGGAACTCCGGACTTTCACGCCCAAGCTCAATTTTTTCCCACACAAACTCTTTTTTCCTTGGACAAAAACCCACCATTCTCATTTTTCCTCGGACCAAATGCCAAATTATCACTTTTAACCCAACTTGTCCGAGGGAAATCCACCCAGCTGAACTTTTGCTCGAGCCATTCTACCCAATGTGCGGTGTAGCACCCCAACCGCCCAAGGAACTCCGAACCTTTCACGCCAAGGCTCAATTATTCCCGCACAAACTTATTTTTCCTCGCAAGAAATCCCACCAATCTCATTTTTCTTCGGACCAAAGGCCAAATTATAACTTTTCTGCCAACTTGTCCGAGGGAAATCCACCCAACTGAACTTTTGCTCGAGCCATTCTACCCGATGTGCGGGGTTGCACCCCCACCGCCTGAGGAACTCCGGACTTTCACGCCCAAGCTTACTTTTTTCCCTCACAAACTCTTTTTTCCTCGGACAAAAACCCACCAATCTCATTTTTCCTCGGACCAAATGCAAAATTATCACTTTTCACCCAACTTGTCCGAGGGAAATCCACCCAGCTGAACTTTTGCTCGAGCCATTCTACCCGATGTGCGGGGTAGCATCCCCACCGCCCGAGGAACTCCGGACTTTTCACGCCAGGGCTCAATTTTTCCCGCACAAACTCATTTTTCCTCGCACAAAATCCCACCAATCTCATTTTTCCTCGCACAAAATCCCACCAAGCTCATTTTTTTCCCGCACAAACTCTTTTTTCCTCGGACAACCAACGCCCAAAGTCATTTTTCCTCCAACCAAAGGCCAAATCATCACTTTTCACCCAACTTGTCCGAGGAAAATCCACCCAGCTGAACTTTTTCTCGAGCCATTCTACCCGATGTGCGGGGTAGCTCCCCCACCGCCCGAGGAACTCCGGGCTTTTCACGCCAAGGCTCAATTTTTCCCGCACAAAATAACACCAATCTCATTTTTTCTCGGACCAAAGGCCAAATTATCACTTTTCTGCCAACTTGTCCGAGGGAAATCCACCCAGCTGAACTTTTGCTCGGGCCATTCTACCCGATGTGCGTGGTAGCACCCCCACCGCCCGAGGAACTCTTTACTTTCACGCCCAAGCTCATTTTTTTCACGCACAAACTTTTTTTCCTCGGACAACTAACGCCCAAAGTCATTTTTCCTCGGACCAAAGCACAAATTATCACTTTTCACCAAACTTGTCCGAGGGAAATCCACCCAGCTGAACTTTTGCTCGAGCCATTCTACCCGATGTGCGGGGTAGCACCCCCACCGCCCGTGGCAGTCTGGACTTTCACGCCCAAGCTCATTTTTTTCCCGCACAAACTCTTTTTTCTTCGGACAACCAACTCCCAAAGTCAATTTTCCTCGGACCAAAGGACAAATTATCACTTTTCACCAAACTTGTCCGAGCGAAATAATCCCAGCTGAACTTTCGCTCGAGCCATTCTACCCGATGTGCGGGGTAGCACCCCCCACAGCACGAGGAACTCCGGACTTTCCCGCTGAAGCTCATTTTTTCCCGCACAAACTCATTTTCCCTCGCACAAAATCGCACCAATCTTTTTTTTCCTCGGACCAAAGCCCAAATTACTGCCAACTTGTCCGATGGAAATTCACCCAGCTGAACTTTTGCTCGAGCCATTCTACCCGATGTGCGGGGTAGCACCCCCACGTCCCAAGCTCACTTTTTTGCCCGCACAAACTCGTTTTTCCTCGGACAACCAATGCCCAAGGTCATTTTCCCTCGGACCAAAGGCCAAATTATCACTTTTCACCTAACTTGTCAGAGGGAAATCAACCCAGCTGAACTTTTGCTCGAGCCATTCTACCCGATGTGCTGGGTAGCACCCCCACCGCCCGAGGAACTCTGGACTTTCCCGCACAAACTCATTTTTCCTCGCACAAAATCTCACCAATCTCATTTTTCCTCGGACCAAAGGCCAAATTATCACTTTTCTGCCAACTTGTCTGAGGGAAATCCACCCAGCTGAACTTTTGCTCGAGCCATTCTACCCGATGTCAGGGTTAGCACCCCCACCGCCCGAGGAACTCCGGACCTTCATGCCCAAGCTTATTTTTTTCCCGCACAAACTCTTTTTTCCTCGGACAACCAACGCCCAAAGTCATTTTTCCTCTGACCAAAGGCCAAATTATCACTTTTCACCAAACTTGTCCGAGGGAAATCCACCCAGCTGAACTTTTGCTCGAGCCATTCTACCCAATGTGCGGGGTAGGACCCACTTCACCCGAAGAACTCCAGACTTTCACGTTCAAGCTCATTTTTTTCCCGCACAAACTCTTTTTTCCTTGGACAAAAACCCACCAATCTAATTTTTCCTCGGACCAAATGCCAAATTATCACTTTTAACCCAACTTGTCCGAGGGAAATCCACCCTGCTGAACTTTTGCTCGAGCCATTCTACCCGATGTGCGTGGTAGCACCCCCACCGCCCGAGGAACTCCTGACTTTCACGCCCAAGCTCATTTTTTTCCTGCACAAACTCTTTTTTCCTCGGACAACCAACGCCCAAAGTCATTTTTCCTCGGACCAAAGGCCAAATTATCACTTTTCACCAAACTTGTCCGAGTGAAATCCACCCAGCTGAACTTTTGCTCGAGCCATTCTACCCGATGTGCGTGGTAGCAACCCCACCGCCCGAGGAACTCCTGACTTTCACGCCCAAGCTCATTTTTTTCCCGCACAAACTCTTTTTTCCTCGGACAACCAACGCCCAACGTCATTTTTCCTTGGACCAAATGCCAAATTATCACTTTTCACCCAACTCGTCCGAAGGAAATACACCCAGCTGAACTTTTCCTCGAGCCATTCTACCCGATGTGCGGGGTAGCACCCACACCGCCCGAGGAACTCCGGACTTTCACGCCCAAGCTCAATTCTTTCCCACACAAACTCTTTTTTCCTCGGACAACCAACGCCCAAAGTCATTTTTCCTCGGACCAAAGGACAAATTATCATTTTTCACCAAACTTGCCCGAGCGAAATCCACCCAACTGAACTTTTTCTCGAGCTATTCTACCCGATGTGCGGGGTAGCACCCCCACCGCCCGAGGCACTCCGGACTTTCAAGCCCAAGCTCATTTTTTTCCCGCACAAACTCTTTTTTCCTCGGACAACCAACGCCCAAAGTCATTTTTCCTCGGACCAAAGGACAAATTATCACTTTTCACCAAACTTGTCCGAGGGAAATCCACCCAGCTGAACTTTTGCTCGAGCCATTCTACCCGATGTGCGGGGTAGCACCCCCACCGCCCGAGGAACTCCGAACTTTCACGCCCAAGCTCATTTTTTTCCCGCACAAACTCTTTTTTCTTCAGACAACCAACTCCCAAAGTCCTTTTTCCTCGGACGAAAGGCCAAATTATCACTTTTCACCAAACTTGTCCGAGGCAAATCAACCCAGCTGAACTTTTGCTCGAGCCATTCTACCCGATGTGCTGGGTAGCACCCCCACGGCCCGAAGAACTACGGACTGTCACGCACAAGCTCATATTTTCCCGCACAAACTTATTTTTCCTCGGACAAAAACCCACCAATCTCATTTTTCCTCGGACCAAATGCCAAATTATCACTTTTAACCCAACTTGTCCGAGGGAAATCCACCCAGCTGAACTTTTGCTCGAGCCATTCTACCCAATGTGCGGTGTAGCACCCCAACCGCCCAAGGAACTCCGAACCTTTCACGCCAAGGCTCAATTATTCCCGCTCAAACTTATTTTTCCTCGCAAGAAATCCCACCAATCTCATTTTTCCTCGGACCAAAGGCCAAATTATCACTTTTCTGCCAACTTGTCCGAGGGAAATCCACCCAACTGAACTTTTGCTCGAGCCATTCTACCCGATGTGCGGGGTTGCACCCCCACCGCCTGAGGAACTCCGGACTTTCACGCCCAAGCTTACTTTTTTCCCACACAAACTCTTTTTTCCTCGGACAAAAACCCACCAATCTCATTTTTCCTCGGACCAAATGCCAAATTATCACTTTTCACCCAACTTGTCCGAGGGAAATCCACCCAGCTGAACTTTTGCTCGAGCCATTCTACCCGATGTACGTGGTAGCACCCCCACCGCCCGAGGAACTCCTGACTTTCACGCCCAAGCTCATTTTTTTCCCGCACAAACTCTTTTTTCCTCGGACAACCAACGCCCAAAGTCATTTTTCCTCGGTCCAAAGGCCAAATTATCACTTTTCACCAATCTTGTCCGAGTGAAATCCACCCAGCTGAACTTTTGCTCGAGCCATTCTACCCGATGCGCGTGGTAGCACCCCCACCGCCCGAGGAACTCCTGACTTTAACGCCCAAGCTCATTTTTTTCCCGCACAAACTCTTTTTTCCTCGGACAACCAACGCCCAAAGTCATTTTTCCTCGGACCAAAGGCCAAATTATCAATTTTCACCCAACTCGTCCGAGGGAAATACACCCAGCTGAACTTTTGCTCGAGCCATTCTACCCGATGTGCGGAGTAGCACCCACACCGCCCGAGGAACTCCGGACTTTCACGCCCAAGCTCAATTCTTTCCCACACAAATCTTTTTTCCTCGGACAACCAACGCCCAAATTCATTTTTCCTCGGACCAAAGGACAAATTATCACTTTTCACCAAACTTGTCCGAGGAAAATCCACCCAGCTGAACTTTTGCTCGAGCCATTCTACCCGATGTGCGGGGTAGCACCCCTACCGCCCGAGGCACTCCGAACTTTCACGCCCAAGCTCATTTTTTTCCCGCACAAACTCTTTTTTCTTCGGACAACCAACTCCCAAAGTCCTTTTCCTCGGACGAAAGGCCAAATTATCACTTTTCACCAAACTTGTCCGAGGCAAATCAACCCAGCTGAACTTTTGCTCGAGCCATTCTACCCGATGTGCGGGGTAGCACCCCCACGGCCCGAAGAACTACGGACTGTCACGCACAAGCTCATATTTTCCCGCACAAACTTATTTTTCCTCGGACAAAAACCCACCAATCTCATTTTTCCTCGGACCAAATGCCAAATTATCACTTTTAACCCAACTTGTCCGAGGGAAATCCACCCAGCTGAACTTTTGCTTGAGCCATTCTACCCAATGTGCGGTGTAGCACCCCAACCGCCCAAGGAACTCCGAACCTTTCACGCCAAGGCTCAATTATTCCCGCACAAACTTATTTTTCCTCGCAAGAAATCCCACCAATCTCATTTTTCCTCGGACCAAAGGCCAAATTATCACTTTTCTGCCAACTTGTCCGAGGGAAATCCACCCAACTGAACTTTTGCTCGAGCCATTCTACCCGATGTGCGGGGTTGCACCCCCACCGCCTGAGGAACTCCGGACTTTCACGCCCAAGCTTACTTTTCTCCCACACAAACTCTTTTTTCCTCGGACAAAAACCCACCAATCTCATTTTTCCTCGGACCAAATGCCAAATTATCACTTTTCACCCAACTTGTCCGAGGGAAATCCACCCAGCTGAACTTTTGCTCGAGCCATTCTTCCCGATGTGCGGGGTAGCACCCCCACCGCCCGAGGAACTCCGGACTTTTCACGCCAGGGCTCAATTTTTCCCGCACAAACTCATTTTTCGTCGCACAAAATCCCACCAATCTCATTTTTCCTCGCACAAAATCCCACCAAGCTCATTTTTTTCCCGCACAAACTCTTTTTTCCTCGGACAAAAACCCACCAATCTCATTTTTCCTCCAACCAAAGGCCAAATCATCACTTTTCACTCAACTTGTCCGAGGAAAATCCACCCAGCTGAACTTTTGCTCGAGCCATTCTACCCGATGTGCGGGGTAGCTCCCCCACCGCCCGAGGAACTCCGGACTTTCACGCCCAACCTCATTTTTTTACCGCACAAACTCTTTTTTCCTCGGACAACCAACGCCCAAAGTCATTTTTCCTCCAACCAAAGGCCAAATCATCACTTTTCACCCAACTTGTCCGAGGAAAATCCACCCAGCTGAACTTTTTCTCGAGCCATTCTACCCGATGTGCGGGGTAGCTCCCCCACCGCCCGAGGAACTCCGGACTTTTCACGCCAAGGCTCAATTTTTCCCGCACAAAATAACACCAATCTCATTTTTTCTCGGACCAAAGGCCAAATTATCACTTTTCTGCCAACTTGTCCGAGGGAAATCCACCCAGCTGAACTTTTGCTCGGGCCATTCTACCCGATGTGCGTGGTAGCACCCCCACCGCCCGAGGAACTCTTTACTTTCACGCACAAGCTCATTTTTTTCACGCACAAACTTTTTTTCCTCGGACAACTAACGCCCAAAGTCATTTTTCCTCGGACCAAAGCACAAATTATCACTTTTCACCAAACTTGTCCGAGGGAAATCCACCCAGCTGAACTTTTGCTCGAGCCATTCTACCCGATGTGCGGGGTAGCACCCCCACCGCCCGTGGCACTCTGGACTTTCACGCCCAAGCTCATTTTTTTCCCGCACAAACTCTTTTTTCTTCAGACAACCAACTCCCAAAGGTAATTTTCCTCGGACCAAAGGACAAATTATCACTTTTCACCAAACTTGTCCGAGCGAAATAATCCCAGCTGAACTTTCGCTCGAGCCATTCTACCCGATGTGCGGGGTAGCACCCCCCACAGCACGAGGAACTCCGGACTTTCCCGCTGAAGCTCATTTTTTCCCGCACAAACTCATTTTCCCTCGCACAAAATCGCACCAATCTTTTTTTTCCTCGGACCAAAGCCCAAATTACTGCCAACTTGTCCGATGGAAATTCACCCAGCTGAACTTTTGCTCGAGCCATTCTACCCGATGTGCGGGGTAGCACCCCCACGTCCCAAGCTCACTTTTTTGCCCGCACAAACTCGTTTTTCCTCGGACAACCAATGCCCAAGGTCATTTTCCCTCGGACCAAAGGCCAAATTATCACTTTTCACCTAACTTGTCAGAGGGAAATCAACCCAGCTGAACTTTTGCTCGAGCCATTCTACCCGATGTGCTGGGTAGCACCCCCACCGCCCGAGGAACTCTGGACTTTCCCGCACAAACTCATTTTTCCTCGCACAAAATCTCACCAATCTCATTTTTCCTCGGACCAAAGGCCAAATTATCACTTTTCTGCCAACTTGTCTGAGGGAAATCCACCCAGCTGAACTTTTGCTCGAGCCATTCTACCCGATGTCAGGGTTAGCACCCCCACCGCCCGAGGAACTCCGGACATTCACGCCCAAGCTTATTTTTTTCCCGCACAAACTCTTTTTTCCTCGGACAACCAACGCCCAAAGTCATTTTTCCTCTGACCAAAGGCCAAATTATCACTTTTCACCAAACTTGTCCGAGGGAAATCCACCCAGCTGAACTTTTGCTCGAGCCATTCTACCCAATGTGCGGGGTAGGACCCACTTCACCCGAAGAACTCCAGACTTTCACGCCCAAGCTCATTTTTTTCCCGCACAAACTCTTTTTTCCTTGGACAAAAACCCACCAATCTAATTTTTCCTCCGACCAAATGCCAAATTATCACTTTTAACCCAACTTGTCCGAGGGAAATCCACCCTGCTGAACTTTTGCTCGAGCCATTCTACCCGATGTGCGTGGTAGCACCCCCACCGCCCGAGGAACTCCTGACTTTCACGCCCAAGCTCATTTTTTTCCTGCACAAACTCTTTTTTCCTCGGACAACCAACGCCCAAAGTCATTTTTCCTCGGACCAAAGGCCAAATTATCACTTTTCACCAAACTTGTCCGAGTGAAATCCACCCAGCTGAACTTTTGCTCGGGCCATTCTACCCGATGTGCGTGGTAGCACCCCCACCGCCCGAGGAACTCCTGACTTACACGCCCAAGCTCATTTTTGTCCCGCACAAACTCTTTTTTCCTCGGACAACCAACGCCCAAAGTCATTTTTCCTCGGACCAAAGGCCAAATTATCACTTTTCACCAAACTTGTCCTAGTGAAATCCACCCAGCTGAACTTTTGCTCGAGCCATTCTACCCGATGTGCGTGGTAGCAACCCCACCGCCCGAGGAACTCCTGACTTTCACGCCCAAGCTCATTTTTTTCCCGCACAAACTCTTTTTTCCTCGGACAACCAACGCCCAACGTCATTTTTCCTCGGACCAAATGCCAAATTATCACTTTTCACCCAACTCGTCCGAGGGAAATACACCCAGCTGAACTTTTCCTCGAGCCATTCTACCCGATGTGCGGGGTAGCACCCACACCGCCCGAGGAACTCCGGACTTTCACGCCCAAGCTCAATTCTTTCCCACACAAACTCTTTTTTCCTCGGACAACCAACGCCCAAAGTCATTTTTCCTCGGACCAAAGCACAAATTATCATTTTTCACCAAACTTGCCCGAGCGAAATCCACCCAACTGAACTTTTTCTCGAGCTATTCTACCCGATGTGCGGGGTAGCACCCCCACCGCCCGAGGCACTCCGGACTTTCAAGCCCAAGCTCATTTTTTTCCCGCACAAACTCTTTTTTCCTCGGACAACCAACGCCCAAAGTCATTTTTCCTCGGACCAAAGGACAAATTATCACTTTTCACCAAACTTGTCCGAGGGAAATCCACCCAGCTGAACTTTTGCTCGAGCCATTCTACCCGATGTGCGGGCTAGCACCCCCACCGCCCGAGGAACTCCGAACTTTCACGCCCAAGCTCATTTTTTTCCCGCACAAACTCTTTTTTCTTCGGACAACCAACTCCCAAAGTCCTTTTTCCTCGGACGAAAGGCCAAATTATCACTTTTCACCAAACTTGTCCGAGGCAAATCAACCCAGCTGAACTTTTGCTCGAGCCATTCTACCCGATGTGCGGGGTAGCACCCCCACGGCCCGAAGAACTACGGACTGTCACGCACAAGCTCATATTTTCCCGCACAAACTTATTTTTCCTCGGACAAAAACCCACCAATCTCATTTTTCCTCGGACCAAATGCCAAATTATCACTTTTAACCCAACTTGTCCGAGGGAAATCCACCCAGCTGAACTTTTGCTCGAGCCATTCTACCCAATGTGCGGTGTAGCACCCCAACCGCCCAAGGAACTCCGAACCTTTCACGCCAAGGCTCAATTATTCCCGCTCAAACTTATTTTTCCTCGCAAGAAATCCCACCAATCTCATTTTTCCTCGGACCAAAGGCCAAATTATCACTTTTCTGCCAACTTGTCCGAGGGAAATCCACCCAACTGAACTTTTGCTCGAGCCATTCTACCCGATGTGCGGGGTTGCACCCCCACCGCCTGAGGAACTCCGGACTTTCACGCCCAAGCTTACTTTTTTCCCACACAAACTCTTTTTTCCTCGGACAAAAACCCACCAATCTCATTTTTCCTCGGACCAAATGCCAAATTATCACTTTTCACCCAACTTGTCCGAGGGAAATCCACCCAGCTGAACTTTTGCTCGAGCCATTCTACCCGATGTACGTGGTAGCACCCCCACCGCCCGAGGAACTCCTGACTTTCACGCCCAAGCTCATTTTTTTCCCGCACAAACTCTTTTTTCCTCGGACAACCAACGCCCAAAGTCATTTTTCCTCGGTCCAAAGGCCAAATTATCACTTTTCACCAATCTTGTCCGAGTGAAATCCACCCAGCTGAACTTTTGCTCGAGCCATTCTACCCGATGCGCGTGGTAGCACCCCCACCGCCCGAGGAACTCCTGACTTTAACGCCCAAGCTCATTTTTTTCCCGCACAAACTCTTTTTTCCTCGGACAACCAACGCCCAAAGTCATTTTTCCTCGGACCAAAGGCCAAATTATCAATTTTCACCCAACTCGTCCGAGGGAAATACACCCAGCTGAACTTTTGCTCGAGCCATTCTACCCGATGTGCGGAGTAGCACCCACACCGCCCGAGGAACTCCGGACTTTCACGCCCAAGCTCAATTCTTTCCCACACAAATCTTTTTTCCTCGGACAACCAACGCCCAAATTCATTTTTCCTCGGACCAAAGGACAAATTATCACTTTTCACCAAACTTGTCCGAGGAAAATCCACCCAGCTGAACTTTTGCTTGAGCCATTCTACCCGATGTGCGGGGTAGCACCCCCACCGCCCGAGGCACTCCGAACTTTCACTCCCAAGCTCATTTTTTTCCCGCACAAACTCTTTTTTCTTCGGACAACTAACTCCCAAAGTCCTTTTTCCTCGGACGAAAGGCCAAATTATCACTTTTCACCAAACTTGTCCGAGGCAAATCAACCCAGCTGAACTTTTGCTCGAGCCATTCTACCCGATGTGCGGGGTAGCACCCCCACGGCCCGAAGAACTACGGACTGTCACGCACAAGCTCATATTTTCCCGCACAAACTTATTTTTCCTCGGACAAAAACCCACCAATCTCATTTTTCCTCGGACCAAATGCCAAATTATCACTTTTAACCCAACTTGTCCGAGGGAAATCCACCCAGCTGAACTTTTGCTTGAGCCATTCTACCCAATGTGCGGTGTAGCACCCCAACCGCCCAAGGAACTCCGAACCTTTCACGCCAAGGCTCAATTATTCCCGCACAAACTTATTTTTCCTCGCAAGAAATCCCACCAATCTCATTTTTCCTCGGACCAAAGGCCAAATTATCACTTTTCTGCCAACTTGTCCGAGGGAAATCCACCCAACTGAACTTTTGCTCGAGCCATTCTACCCGATGTGCGGGGTTGCACCCCCACCGCCTGAGGAACTCCGGACTTTCACGCCCAAGCTTACTTTTCTCCCACACAAACTCTTTTTTCCTCGGACAAAAACCCACCAATCTCATTTTTCCTCGGACCAAATGCCAAATTATCACTTTTCACCCAACTTGTCCGAGGGAAATCCACCCAGCTGAACTTTTGCTCGAGCCATTCTTCCCGATGTGCGGGGTAGCACCCCCACCGCCCGAGGAACTCCGGACTTTTCACGCCAGGGCTCAATTTTTCCCGCACAAACTCATTTTTCGTCGCACAAAATCCCACCAATCTCATTTTTCCTCGCACAAAATCCCACCAAGCTCATTTTTTTCCCCCACAAACTCTTTTTTCCTCGGACAAAAACCCACCAATCTCATTTTTCCTCCAACCAAAGGCCAAATCATAACTTTTCACTCAACTTGTCCGAGGAAAATCCACCCAGCTGAACTTTTGCTCGAGCCATTCTACCCGATGTGCGGGGTAGCTCCCCCACCGCCCGAGGAACTCCGGACTTTTCACGCCAAGGCTCAATTTTTCCCGCACAAAATAACACCAATCTCATTTTTCCTCGGACCAAAGGCCAAATTATTACTTTTCTGCCAACTTGTCCGAGGGAAATCCACCCTGCTGAACTTTTGCTCGGGCCATTCTACCCGATGTGCGTGGTAGCACCCCCACCGCCCGAGGAACTCCTTACTTTCACGCCCAAGCTCATTTTTTTCACGCACAAACTTTTTTTCCTCGGACAACTAACGCCCAAAGTCATTTTTCCTCGGACCAAAGGACAAATTATCACTTTTCACCAAACTTGTCCGAGGGAAATCCACCCAGCTGAACTTTTGCTCGAGCCATTCTACCCGATGTGCGGGGTAGCACCCCCACCGCCCGAGGCACTCCGGACTTTCACGCCCAAGCTCATTTTTTTCCCGCACAAACTCTTTTTTCTTCGGACAACCAACTCCCAAAGTCATTTTTCCTCGGAACAAAGGACAAATTATCACTTTTCACCAAACTTGTCCGAGCGAAATAATCCCAGCTGAACTTTCGCTCGAGCCATTCTACCCGATGTGCGGGGTAGCACCCCCCACAGCACGAGGAACTCCGGACTTTCCCTCTGAAGCTCATTTTTTCCCGCACAAACTCATTTTCCCTCGCACAAAATCGCACCAATCTTTTTTTTCCTCGGACCAAAGCCCAAATTACTGCCAACTTGTCCGATGGAAATTCACCCAGCTGAACTTTTGCTCGAGCCATTCTACCCGATGTGCGGGGTAGCACCCCCACCGCACAAGCTCACTTTTTTGCCCGCACAAACTCGTTTTTCCTCGGACAACCAATGCCCAAAGTCATTTTCCCTCGGACCAAAGGCCAAATTATCATTTTTCACTTAACTTGTCAGAGGGAAATCAACCCAGCTGAACTTTTGCTCGAGCCATTCTACCCGATGTGCTGGGTAGCACCCCCACCGCCCGAGGAACTCTGGACTTTTTCGCACAAACTCATTTTTCCTCGCACAAAATCTCACCAATCTCATTTTTCCTCAGACCAAAGGCCAAATTATCACTTTTCTGCCAACTTGTCTGAGGGAAATCCACCCAGATGAACTTTTGCTCGAGCCATTCTACCCGATGTGCGGGTTAGCACCCCCACCGCCCGAGGAACTCCGGACTTTCACGCCCAAGCTCATTTTTTTCCCGCACAAACTCTTTTTTCCTCGGACAACCAACACCCAAAGTCATTTTTCCTCGGACCAAAGGCCAGATTATCACTTTTCACCCAACTTGTCCGAGGGAAATCAACCCCGCTGAACTTTTGCTCGAGCCTTTCTTCCCGATGTGCGGGGTTGCACCCCTACCGTCCGAGGAACTCCGGACTTTTCACGCCCAAGCTCATTTTTTCCCGCACAAACTCACTTT
>JALIGU010000017.1:972500-977500 GCA_023053565.1 Aquilegia eximia
CATAGGCATTGTTTACACCCCCAGCCATCCCCCTCAAGGGAAATGCCACAGCTTGGGGGGGGGGGGGGGGGGGGGGGGGGCGACCGACTGGATAATGCCCCCAGTGATCCCCTTGCTGCACTCACGCATTCTAGCCTTGGATAGAGGCGGTCGTCAGGCTTCAAGGAGACAGGTCGCAGCTGGGGGCGTGTTATCTGTGTTCCAATCCGATCGGGCAACTTTTCTGGTCAAGCCGACGTCAAGCGCTGCACTCCGCTCACGCTCGCCGTCCCCTTGCTGCCATCGCCCACTAGCCTTGCCCAACCGGCACCAAGGACTCAATTTAGTTGACTTTGGGCAAGGGGGCAGCCTTAGCCGGGTGGAGGCACGAAATCCCACCTCAAAACACGCAAAAAAATTTATTTCCTGATCAGGCAGAATTTTTCTGACGAGCCGCGGTCTGGTCGCCCACTAGCCTTGGCAAACAAGCACTAGGGGCTCTAATTAGGCGACTTTAGGCAATGGGGCAGGCTTGGCAGGGCGGAGGAGCGAAATCCCAGCAGAAAATTTGAATTTTTGGTCGGGAAAAATTTTCTGACAAGCCGCCACCAGGTCGCCGGAAAAGTACTCCGGCGGCGGCGGTGGTGGCTGGTGGTGCCGGAGTCAAAGTCCACCGGGCATAAGGTCTCCCCCGCCACCGATGGTTTTTCCTCGATTGGCTTGGCTAGGCCTCCTGGTCACCTTGGGGGGTTTTTGCCTTGCCAAGCCTTGCCATCTCCCAAACTACCTCCCCCCTATATATACAAACGTGCTTTTGCTCAAAAAACGAAAGGGAACATTGAATTTTTCCCGCATAGGAGCAGATTTTTCGCCCGAACTTCATTTTTCTCTCGGACAACCTCAACTTTTCCTCGGATAACCATTGATCAAACTCATTTTTATGCCCTCTAGTACGTGGGAAACCAACCCAGCACACTTTTTCTCGATTCAAATTGCCTGATGTGCGAGGGTGGACCCCCCCAGGCAGAAAACCCCGGACTTTGCGGACCGAAGCTGCCCAAAGTCATTTTTCCTCGGACCACCAGTGCCCAATCTCATTGTTATACCCACTAGTCCGAGGAAAACCAACCCAGCTACAGTTTTGCTCGAGCCAAAATGGCCGATGTGCGGGGTAGCACCCCCACCGCCCGAGGAACTCCGGACTTTCACGCCCAAGCTCATTTTTTCCCGCACAAACTCATTTTTCCTCGGACAAAAACCCACCAATCTTAGTTTTTCCTTGGAGCAAATGCCAATTATCACTTTTCACCAAACTTGTCCGAGGGAAATCCACCCAGCTGAACTTTTGCTCGAGCCATTCTACCCGATGTGTGGGATAGCTCCCCCACCGCCCGAGGAACTCCGGACCTTTCACGCCAAGGTTCAATGTTTCACTCACAAACTGATTTTTCCTCGCACAAAATCCCACCAATCTCATTTTTCTTCGGACCAAAGGCCAAATTATCACTTTTCTGCCAACCTGTCCGATGGAAATCCACCCAGCTAAACTTTTGCTCGAGCCATTCTACCCGATGTGCGGGGTAGCACCCCCACCGCCCGAGGAACTCCAGACTTTCACGCCAAGGCTCAATTTTTCCCGCACAAAATCATTTTTCCTCGCACAAAATTCCACCAATCTCATTTTTCCTGGAAACCAAAGGCCAAATTATCACTTTTCTGCCAACTTGTCCGAGGGAAATCCACCCAGCTGAAGTTTTGCTCGAGCCATTCTACCCGATGTGCGGGGTAGCACCCCCACCGCCCGAGGAACTCCGGACTTTCACGCCCAAGCTCATTTTTTTCCTGCACAAACCTTTTTTTCCTCGGACAACCAACGCCCAAAGTCATTTTTCCTCCGACCAAAGGTCAAATTATCACTTTTCACCAAACTTGTCCGAGGGAAATCAACCCAGCTGAACTTTTGCTCGAGCCATTCTACCCAATGTGCCGCCCGAGGAACTCCGGACTTTCACACCCAAGCTCATTTTGTTCTCGCACAAACTTTTTTTCCTCGGACAACCAAAGCCCAAAGTCATTTTTCCTCCGACCAAAGGCCAAATTATCACTTTTCACCAAACTTGTCTGAGGGAAATCCACCCAGCTGAACTTTTGCTCGAGCCATTCTACCCGATGTGCGGGGTAGTACCGCCACCACCCGAGGAACTCCGGACTTTCACGCCCAAGCTTATTTTTTTCCCGCACAAACTCTTTTTTCCTCGGACAACCAACGCCCAAAGTCATTTCTCCTCCGACCAAACGCCAAATTATCACTTTTCACCAAACTTGTCAGAGGGAAATCCACCCAGCTAAACGTTTGCTCGAGCCTTTCTTCCCGATGTACGGGGTAGCACCTACACCGCCCGAGGAACTCCTTTCACGCCCAAGCTCATTTTTTTCCCGCACAAACTCTTTTTTTCCTCGGACAACCAACGCCCAAAGTCATTTTTCCTCGGACCGAAATCCTATATTATCCCATGCTAATGTATACAGAACTTGGGCTTGCTTTGAGCACTCTAATTTCTTCAAAGTAACAGCACCGAAGGCACGACCCGTCCAATTAAGAACAGGAGCGCATCGCCGGTAGAAGGGACGGGACGACCGGTGCACACCATAGGCGGACCGGCCGGCCAAACCCAAAGTCCAACTACGAGCTTTTTAACTGCAACAACTTAAATATATGCTATTGGAGCTGGGTATTGTTATTTATTGTCACTACCTCCGTGTGTCAGGATTGGGTAATTTGCGCGCCTGCTGCCTTCCTTGGATGTGGTAGCCGTTTCTCAGGCTCCCTCTCCGGAATCGAACCCTAATTCTCCGTCACCCGTCACCACCATAGTAGGCCACTATCCTACCATCGAAAGTTGATAGGGCAGAAATTTGAATGATGCGTCGCCGGCACGAAGTCCGTGCGATCTGTCGAGTTATCATGAATCATCAAAGCAACGGGCGATGCCCGCGTCGACCTTTTATCTAATAAATGCATCCCTTCCAGAAGTTGGGGTTTGTTGCACGTATTAGCTCTAGAATTACTACGGTTATCCGAGTAGCATATACCATCAAACAAACTATAACTGATTTAATGAGCCATTCGCAGTTTCACAGTCTGAATTAGTTCGCACTTACACATGCATGGCTTAATCTTTGAGACAAGCATATGACTACTGGCAGGATCAAGCAGGTAGCATTCCTTTGCGACGCCGGCACCACCCCGCCATTCCACTGGGCGAGCCAGGGAGTGGTCGAGGCGGGCACGGCTGTGAATCGTATGTGGCATTTAATGCTTTTGGCCGAGTTTGGAATAACCCGGCCGCACTATGTTCACCGCATCCCAAAGGCACATGGAGAATCGTCGACCAAGCCACCAACGAGAACGATGGAGGTTGGCTTCACAAGACCCAGGATTGAGTTGCTCCACGGCTGCACTAGGCTGGCTTGGAGCAATAAATCCCACTTACGATAGCAACTGCCACTTTATCTGCCAGGTACGCAACACGGGAACCGTCTACACGCCGAGGGAGCTATGAGCTTTTCCTCGGACACAAATGAAAAGGAACGTGGACCCAAGATTCGCTGCACAGAGCAGGGAGCCCAAGGGTAGACACGTTCCATTCGCCACTCACATGCCAACACGTATCTGTCAAGACCGTCGCCCACCCGACCGAGTGCATTCTCCCAACCCGAGGCTCAGAGAACGCAGAGGCAAGATAGTTGACGCCCTGACCCACGATGTGCACGGTAGAACCCACAGCCAAGGATGCCTCTCGGCCATAAATCCGATCGGCCGTCGCCCGAGAGGCTCATAGACATTGTTTACACCCCCATCCATCCCCCTCAAGGGAAATGCCACGGCTGGGGGGGGGGGGGGGGAGGCGACCGTTTGGATAATGCCCCCAGCGATCCCCTTGCTTCCCTCACGCATTCTAGCCTAGGCTAGAGGCAGTCGTCAGGCTTCAAGGAGACAGGTCGCAGCTGGGGCGCATGCCTCTCGACCATCAATCCGTTCGGCCGTCGCCCGCATGCCTCAGCCAACCTGCACCGAGTGTTCGTTTTTGCGCGGCAACAGACAAAAGGATTGATGGGAGAGGCAGCCTGGTTTCCGCCCCCAGCCATCCCCCTCGCTGCCCTCGCTCGCACTAAGCCTTGGCCTTGGCTAGAACCAAGGACTCGGTTTAGAGGGGTACAGGCAACTAGGAGGCAAGCCGCAACTGGGCGCGGGATGCCTCTCGGCTATCAAGCCCTTGGTTGTCGCTCGCTTGCCTCGGTCAACCAGCACCGAATATTCGTTTTCGTGGGCGACGGACAAACGGATTGTTGACGAGAGGCTCATAGGAATTGTTTACACCCCCAGCCATCCCCCTCAAGGTAAATGCCACGGCTGGTTGGGGGGGGGGGGGGGGCGAACGTCTGGATAACGCCCCCAGCGATCCCCTTGTTGTCGTCACGCATTCTAGCCTAGGCTAGAGGCAGTCGTCAGGCTTCAAGGAGACAGGTCACAGCTGGGGCGCATGCCTCTCGACCATCAATCCGTTCGGCCGTCGCCCGCATGTCTCGGCCAACCTGCACCGAGTGTTCGTTTTTGCGGGGCAACAGACAAAAGGATTGATGGGAGAGGCGCCCTGCTTTCCGTCCCCAGCCATCCCCCTCGCTGCCCTCGCTCGCACTAAGCATTGGCCTTGGCTAGAACCAAGGACTCGGTTTAGAGGGGTAGAGGCAACTAGGAGACAGGCCGCAGCTGGGCGCGGGGTGCCTCTCGGCCATCAATCCCTTGGTTGTCGCTCTCTTGCCTCGGTCAACCAGCACCGAGTATTCGTTTTTGCGGGCGACGGACAAATGGATTGTTGACGAGAGGCTCATAGGCATTGTTTACACCCCCAGCCATCCCCCTCAAGGGAAATGCCACGGCTGGGGGGGGGGGGGGTCGACCGTCTGGATAACGCCCCCAGTGATCCGCTTGCTGCCCTCACACATTCTAGCCTTGGCTA